>JBBGZY010003689.1:0-57988 GCA_037952925.1 Lithobates clamitans
TAGTATGGTAGTGTCAGTATAGTGTACTATGGTGGTGTCAGTATAGTGTAATATGGTGGTGTCAGTATAGTGTAGTATGGTGGTGTCAGTATAGTGTAGTATGGTGGTGTCAGTATAGTGTAATATGGTGGTGTCAGTATAGTGTAGTATGGTGGTGTCAGTATAGTGTAATATGGTGGTGTCAGTATAGTGTAGTATAGTGGTGTCAGTATAGTGTAGTATGGTGGTGTCAGTATAGTGTAGTATGGTGGTGTCTGTATAGTGTAATATGGTGGTGTCAGTATAGTGTAATATGGTGGTGTCAGTATAGTGTAGTATGGTGGTGTCAGTATAGTGTAGTATGGTGGTGTCAGTATAGTGTAGTATGGTGGTGTCAGTATAGTGTAATATGGTGTAGTGTAGTATGGTGGTGTCAGTATAGTGTAGTATGGTGGTGTCAGTATAGTGTAGTATGGTGGTGTCAGTATAGTGTAGTATGGTGGTGTCAGTATAGTGTAATATGGTGGTGTCAGTGTAGTGTAGTATGGTGGTGTCAGTATAGTGTAGTATGGTGGTGTCAGTATAGTGTAATATGGTGGTGTAGTATGGTGATGTCAGTATAATGTAGTATGGTGGTGTCAGTATAGTGTACTATGGTGGTGTCAGTATAGTGTAGTATGGTGGTGTCAGTATAGTGTACTATGGTGGTGTCAGTATAGTGTAGTATGGTGGTGTCAGTATAGTGTAGTATGGTGGTGTCAGTATAGTGTAGTATGGTGGTGTCAGTATAGTGTACTATGGTGGTGTCAGTATAGTGTACTATGATGGTGTCAGTATAGTGTACTATGGTGGTGTCAGTATAGTGTAGTATGTCCCGTACACACGGTCGGATTTTCCGATGGAAAATGTCCGATCGGAGCGTGTTGTCGGAAATTCCGACCGTGTGTGTGCTCCATCGGACATTTTCCATCGGATTTTCCGACACACAAAGTTGGACAGCAGGAGATAAAATTTTCCGACAACAAAATCCGTTGTCGGAAATTCCGATCGTGTGTACACAAATCCGACGGACAAAGTGCCACGCATGCTCAGAATAATTAAATAGATGAAAGCTATTGGCCACTGCCCTGTTTATAGTCCTGACGTACGTGTTTTACGTCACCGCGTTTAGAACGATCGGATTTTCCGACAACTTTGTGCGACCGTGTGTAGACAAAAAAAGTTTGAGCCTACATCCGTCGGAAAAAATCCTAGGACTTTGTTGTCAGGATTGTCCGTACAAAGTCCGACCGTGTGTACGCCCTAGTATGGTGGTGTCAGTATAGTGTAGTATGGTGGTGTCAGTATAGTGTAGTATGGTGGTGTAGTATGGTGGTGTCAGTATAGTGTAGTATGGTGGTGTCAGTATAGTGTAGTATGATGGTGTCAGTATAGTGTAATATGGTGGTGTCAGTATAGTGTAGTATGGTGGTGTCAGTATAGTGTAGTATGGTGGTGTCAGTATAGTGTAGTATGGTGGTGTCAGTATAGTGTAGTATGGTGGTGTCAGTATAGTGTAATATGGTGGTGTCAGTATAGTGTAATATGGTGGTGTCAGTATAGTGTAATATGGTGGTGTCAGTATAGTGTAATATGGTGGTGTCAGTATAGTGTAGTATGGTGGTGTCAGTATAGTGTAGTATGGTGGTATAGTATGGTGGTGTCAGTATAGTGTAGTATGGTGGTGTCAGTATAGTGTAGTATGGTGGTGTCAGTATAGTGTAATATGGTGGTGTCAGTATAGTGTAGTATGGTGGTGTCAGTATAGTGTAATATGGTGGTGTCAGTATAGTGTAATATGGTGGTGTCAGTATAGTGTAGTATGGTGGTGTCAGTATAGTGTAGTATGGTGGTGTCAGTATAGTGTAGTATGGTGGTGTCAGTATAGTGTAATATGGTGGTGTCAGTATAGTGTAGTATGGTGGTGTCAGTATAGTGTAGTATGGTGGTGTCAGTATAGTGTAGTATGGTGGTGTCAGTATAGTGTAATATGGTGGTGTCAGTATAGTGTATTATGGTGGTGTCAGTATAGTGTAGTATGGTGGTGTCAGTATAGTGTAATATGGTGGTGTCAGTATAGTGTAATATGGTGGTGTCAGTATAGTGTAATATGGTGGTGTCAGTATAGTGTAATATGGTGGTGTCAGTATAGTGTAATATGGTGGTGTCAGTATAGTGTAGTATGGTGGTGTCAGTATAGTGTAGTATGGTGGTATAGTATGGTGGTGTCAGTATAGTGTAGTATGGTGGTGTCAGTATAGTGTAGTATGGTGGTGTCAGTATAGTGTAATATGGTGGTGTCAGTATAGTGTAGTATGGTGGTGTCAGTATAGTGTAATATGGTGGTGTCAGTATAGTGTAATATGGTGGTGTCAGTATAGTGTAGTATGGTGGTGTCAGTATAGTGTAGTATGGTGGTGTCAGTATAGTGTAATATGGTGGTGTCAGTATAGTGTAGTATGGTGGTGTCAGTATAGTGTAGTATGGTGGTGTCAGTATAGTGTAGTATGGTGGTGTCAGTATAGTGTAATATGGTGGTGTCAGTATAGTGTATTATGGTGGTGTCAGTATAGTGTAGTATGGCGGTGTCAGTATAGTGTAGTATGGCGGTGTCAGTATAGTGTAATATGGTGGTGTCAGTATAGTGTAGTATGGTGGTGTCAGTATAGTGGTGTAGTATGGTGGTGTCAGTATAGTGTAGTATGGTGGTGTCAGTATAGTGTAGTATGGTGGTGTCAGTATAGTGTAGTATGGTGGTGTCAGTATAGTGTAGTATGGTGGTGTAGTATGGTGGTGTCAGTATAGTGTAATATGGTGGTGTCAGTATAGTGTAGTATGGTGGTGTCAGTATAGTGTAGTATGGTGGTGTCAGTATAGTGTAATATGGTGGTGTCAGTATAGTGTAATATGGTGGTGTTAGTATAGTGTAGTATGGTGGTGTCAGTATAGTGTAGTATGTTGGTGTCAGTATAGTGTAGTATGGTGGTGTCAGTATAGTGTAGTATGGTGGTGTCAGTATAGTGTAATATGGTGGTGTCAGTATAGTGTAATATGGTTGTGTCAGTATAGTGTAGTATGGTGGTGTCAGTATAGTGTAGTATGTTGGTGTCAGTATAGTGTGGTATGGTGATGTTAGTATAGTGTAGTATGGTGGTGTCAGTATAGTGTAATATGGTGGTGTCAGTATAGTGTAGTATGGTGGTGTAGTATGGTGGTGTCAGTATAGTGTAGTATGCTGGTGTCAGTATAGTGTAATATGGTGGTGTCAGTATAGTGTAGTATGGTGGTGTCAGTATAGTGTAGTATGGTGGTGTAGTATGGTGGTGTCAGTATAGTGTAGTATGGTGGTGTAGTATGGTGGTGTCAGTATAGTGTAGTATGGTGGTGTCAGTATAGTGTAGTATGGTGGTGTCAGTATAGTGTAATATGGTGGTGTCAGTATAGTGTAGTATGGTGGTGTCAGTATAGTGTACTATGGTGATGTCAGTATAGTGTAGTATGGTGGTGTCAGTATAGTGTAGTATGGTGGTGTCAGTATAGTGTAGTATGGTGGTGTCAGTATAGTGTAATATGGTGGTGTCAGTATAGTGTAGTATGGTGGTGTCAGTATAGTGTAGTATGGTGGTGTCAGTATAGTGTAATATGGTGGTGTCTGTATAGTGTAGTATGGTGGTGTCAATATAGTGTAGTATGGTGGTGTCAGTATAGTGTAATATGGTGGTGTCAGTATAGTGTAGTATGGTGGTGTCAGTATAGTGTAGTATGGTGGTGTCAGTATAGTGTAATATGGTGGTGTCAGTATAGTGTAGTATGGTGGTGTCAGTATAGTGTAATATGGTGGTGTCAGTATAGTGTAGTATGGTGGTGTAGTATGGTGGTGTCAGTATAGTGTAGTATGGTGGTGTCAGTATAGTGTAATATGGTGGTGTCAGTATAGTGTAATATGGTGGTGTCAGTATAGTGTAATATGGTGGTGTCAGTATAGTGTAATATGGTGGTGTCAGTATAGTGCAGTATGGTGGTGTCAGTATAGTGCAGTATGGTGGTGTCAGTATAGTGTAGTATAGTGGTGTCAGTATAGTGTAGTATGGTGGTGTCAGTATAGTGTAGTATAGTGGTGTCAGTATAGTGTAGTATGGTGGTGTCAGTATAGTGTAATATGGTGGTGTCAGTATAGTATAATATGGTGGTGTCAGTATAGTGTAGTATGGTGGTGTCAGTATAGTGTAGTATGATGGTGTCAGTATAGTGTAGTATGGTGGTGTCAGTATAGTGTAGTATGGTGGTGTCAGTATAGTGTAGTATGGTGGTGTCAGTATAGTGTAGTATGGTGGTGTCAGTATAGTGTAGTATGGTGGTGTCAGTATAGTGTAATATGGTGGTGTCAGTATAGTGTAGTATGGTGGTGTCAGTATAGTGTAATATGGTGGTGTCAGTATAGTGTAGTATGGTGGTGTCAGTATAGTGTAGTATGGTGGTGTCAGTATAGTGTAATATGGTGGTGTCAGTATAGTGTAGTATGGTGGTGTCAGTATAGTGTATTATGGTGGTGTCAGTATAGTGTAGTATGGTGGTGTCAGTATAGTGTAATATGGTGGTGTCAGTATAGTGTAATATGGTGGTGTCAGTATAGTGTAGTATGGTGGTGTCAGTATAGTGTAGTATGGTGGTGTCAGTATAGTGTAATATGGTGGTGTCAGTATAGTGTAATATGGTGGTGTCAGTATAGTGTAATATGGTGGTGTCAGTATAGTGTAATATGGTGGTGTCAGTATAGTGTAGTATGGTGGTGTAGTATGGTGGTGTCAGTATAGTGTAATATGGTGGTGTCAGTATAGTGTAATATGGTGGTGTCAGTATAGTGTAGTATGGTGGTGTCAGTATAGTGTAGTATGGTGGTGTCAGTATAGTGTAGTATGGTGGTGTCAGTATAGTGTAATATGGTGGTGTCAGTATAGTGTAGTATGGTGGTGTCAGTATAGTGTAGTATGGTGGTGTCAGTATAGTGTAATATGGTGGTGTCAGTATAGTGTAGTATGGTGGTGTAGTATGGTGGTGTCAGTATAGTGTAATATGGTGGTGTCAGTATAGTGTAGTATGGTGGTGTCAGTATAGTGTAATATGGTGGTGTCAGTATAGTGTAGTATGGTGGTGTCAGTATAGTGTAATATGGTGGTGTCAGTATAGTGTAGTATGGTGGTGTCAGTATAGTGTAATATGGTGGTGTCAGTATAGAGTAGTATGGTGGTGTCAGTATAGTGTAGTATGGTGGTGTCAGTATAGTGTAATATGGTGGTGTCAGTATAGCGTAGTATGGTGGTGTCAGTATAGCGTAGTATGGTGGTGTCAGTATAGTGTAGTATGTTGGTGTCAGAATAGTGTAGTATGGTGATGTTAGTATAGTGTAGTATGGTGGTGTCAGTATAGTGTAATATGGTGGTGTCAGTATAGTGTAATATGGTGGTGTCAGTATAGTGTAGTATGGTGGTGTCAGTATAGTGTAGTATGGTGGTGTCAGTATAGTGTAGTATGCTGGTGTCAGTATAGTGTAATATGGTGGTGTCAGTATAGTGTAATATGGTGGTGTCAGTATAGTGTAATATGGTGGTGTCAGTATAGTGTAATATGGTGGTGTCAGTATAGTGTAGTATGGTGGTGTCAGTATAGTGTAATATGGTGGTGTCAGTATAGTGTAGTATAGTGGTGTCAGTATAGTGTAGTATGGTGGTGTCAGTATAGTGTAGTATGGTGGTGTCTGTATAGTGTAATATGGTGGTGTCAGTATAGTGTAATATGGTGGTGTCAGTATAGTGTAGTATGGTGGTGTCAGTATAGTGTAGTATGGTGGTGTCAGTATAGTGTAGTATGGTGGTGTCAGTATAGTGTAATATGGTGGTGTCAGTATAGTGTAATATGGTGGTGTCAGTATAGTGTAATATGGTGGTGTCAGTATAGTGTAATATGGTGGTGTCAGTATAGTGTAGTATGGTGGTGTCAGTATAGTGTAGTATGTTGGTGTCAGTATAGTGTAGTATGGTGATGTTAGTATAGTGTAGTATGGTGGTGTCAGTATAGTGTAATATGGTGGTGTCAGTATAGTGTAATATGGTGGTGTCAGTATAGTGTAGTATGGTGGTGTAGTATGGTGGTGTCAGTATAGTGTAGTATGGTGGTGTCAGTATAGTGTAATATGGTGGTGTAGTATGGTGGTGTCAGTATAGTGTAGTATGGTGGTGTCAGTATAGTGTAGTATGCTGGTGTCAGTATAGTGTAATATGGTGGTGTCAGTATAGTGTAGTATGGTGGTGTAGTATGGTGGTGTCAGTATAGTGTAGTATGGTGGTGTAATATGGTGGTGTCAGTATAGTGTAGTATGGTGGTGTCAGTATAGTGTAGTATGGTGGTGTCAGTATAGTGTAGTATGGTGGTGTCAGTATAGTGTAGTATAGTGGTGTCAGTATAGTGTAGTATGGTGGTGTCAGTATAGTGTAGTATGGTGGTGTCAGTATAGTGTAGTATGGTGGTGTCAGTATAGTGTAATATGGTGGTGTCAGTATAGTGTAATATGGTGGTGTCAGTATAGTGTAGTATGGTGGTGTCAGTATAGTGTAGTATGGTGGTGTCAATATAGTGTAGTATGGTGGTGTCAGTATAGTGTAATATGGTGGTGTCAGTATAGTGTAATATGGTGGTGTCAGTATAGTGCAGTATGGTGGTGTCAGTATAGTGTAATATGGTGGTGTCAGTATAGTGTAGTATAGTGGTGTCAGTATAGTGTAGTATGGTGGTGTCAGTATAGTGTAGTATGGTGGTGTCAGTATAGTGTAATATGGTGGTGTCAGTATAGTGTAGTATGGTGGTGTCAGTATAGTGTAATATGGTGGTGTCAGTATAGTGTAGTATGGTGGTGTCAGTATAGTGTAGTATGTTGGTGTCAGTATAGTGTAGTATGGTGATGTTAGTATAGTGTAGTATGGTGGTGTCAGTATAGTGTAATATGGTGGTGTCAGTATAGTGTAATATGGTGGTGTCAGTATAGTGTAGTATGGTGGTGTAGTATGGTGGTGTCAGTATAGTGTAGTATGGTGGTGTCAGTATAGTGTAGTATGCTGGTGTCAGTATAGTGTAATATGGTGGTGTCAGTATAGTGTAGTATGGTGGTGTCAGTATAGTGTAATATGGTGGTGTCAGTATAGTGTAGTATGGTGGTGTCAGTATAGTGTAGTATAGTGGTGTCAGTATAGTGTAGTATGGTGGTGTCAGTATAGTGTAATATGGTGGTGTCAGTATAGTGTAGTATGGTAGTGTCAGTATAGTGTACTATGGTGGTGTCAGTATAGTGTAATATGGTGGTGTCAGTATAGTGTAGTATGGTGGTGTCAGTATAGTGTAGTATGGTGGTGTCAGTATAGTGTAATATGGTGGTGTCAGTATAGTGTAGTATGGTGGTGTCAGTATAGTGTAATATGGTGGTGTCAGTATAGTGTAGTATAGTGGTGTCAGTATAGTGTAGTATGGTGGTGTCAGTATAGTGTAGTATGGTGGTGTCTGTATAGTGTAATATGGTGGTGTCAGTATAGTGTAATATGGTGGTGTCAGTATAGTGTAGTATGGTGGTGTCAGTATAGTGTAGTATGGTGGTGTCAGTATAGTGTAGTATGGTGGTGTCAGTATAGTGTAGTATGGTGGTGTCAGTATAGTGTAATATGGTGGTGTCAGTATAGTGTAATATGGTGGTGTCAGTATAGTGTAATATGGTGGTGTCAGTATAGTGTAATATGGTGGTGTCAGTATAGTGTAGTATGGTGGTGTCAGTATAGTGTAGTATGGTGGTGTCAGTATAGTGTAGTATGTTGGTGTCAGTATAGTGTATAGTGTCAGTATATGGTGGTGTCAGTATAGTGTAGTATAGTGGTGTCAGTATAGTGTAGTATGGTGGTGTCAGTATAGTGTAATATGGTGGTGTCAGTATAGTGTAGTATGGTAGTGTCAGTATAGTGTACTATGGTGGTGTCAGTATAGTGTAATATGGTGGTGTCAGTATAGTGTAGTATGGTGGTGTCAGTATAGTGTAGTATGGTGGTGTCAGTATAGTGTAATATGGTGGTGTCAGTATAGTGTAGTATGGTGGTGTCAGTATAGTGTAATATGGTGGTGTCAGTATAGTGTAGTATAGTGGTGTCAGTATAGTGTAGTATGGTGGTGTCAGTATAGTGTAGTATGGTGGTGTCTGTATAGTGTAATATGGTGGTGTCAGTATAGTGTAATATGGTGGTGTCAGTATAGTGTAGTATGGTGGTGTCAGTATAGTGTAGTATGGTGGTGTCAGTATAGTGTAGTATGGTGGTGTCAGTATAGTGTAATATGGTGTAGTGTAGTATGGTGGTGTCAGTATAGTGTAGTATGGTGGTGTCAGTATAGTGTAGTATGGTGGTGTCAGTATAGTGTAGTATGGTGGTGTCAGTATAGTGTAATATGGTGGTGTCAGTGTAGTGTAGTATGGTGGTGTCAGTATAGTGTAGTATGGTGGTGTCAGTATAGTGTAATATGGTGGTGTCAGTATAGTGTAATATGGTGGTGTCAGTATAGTGTACTATGGTGGTGTCAGTATAGTGTAGTATGGTGCTGTCAGTATAGTGTAATATGGTGGTGTCAGTATAGTGTAGTATGCTGGTATCAGTATAGTGTAGTATGGTGGTGTCAGTATAGTGTAATATGGTGGTGTCAGTATAGTGTAGTATGGTGGTGTCAGTATAGTGTAATATGGTGGTGTCAGTATAGTGTAGTATGGTGGTGTCAGTATAGTGTAGTATGGTGGTGTCAGTGTAGTGTAGTATGGTGGTGTCAGTATAGTGTAATATGGTGGTGTCAGTATAGTGTAATATGGTGGTGTCAGTATAGTGTAGTATGGTGGTGTCAGTATAGTGTAGTATGGTGGTGTCGGTATAGTGTACTATGGTGGTGTCAGTATAGTGTACTATGGTGGTGTCAGTATAGTGTAATATGGTGGTGTCAGTATAGTGTAGTATGCCCCATACACACGGTCGGATTTTCCGATGGAAAATGTCCGATCGGAGCGTGTTGTCGGAAATTCCGACCGTGTGTGGGCTCCATCGGACATTTTCCATCGGATTTTCTGACACACAAAGTTGGACAGCAGGAGATAAAATTTTCCGACAACAAAATCCGTTGTCGGAAATTCCGATCTTGTGTACACAAATCCAACGGACAAAGTGCCACGCATGCTCAGAATAAATAAAGAGATGAAAGCTATTGGCCACTGCCCTGTTTATAGTCCTGATATATAGTATAGTCCTGATTTATAGTATAGTGTAGTATGGTGGTGTCAGTATAGTGTAATATGGTGGTGTCAGTATAGTGTAGTATGGTGGTGTCAGTATAGTGTAGTATAGTGGTGTCAGTATAGTGTAGTATGGTGGTGTCAGTATAGTGTAATATGGTGGTGTCAGTATAGTGTAGTATGGTAGTGTCAGTATAGTGTACTATGGTGGTGTCAGTATAGTGTAATATGGTGGTGTCAGTATAGTGTAGTATGGTGGTGTCAGTATAGTGTAGTATGGTGGTGTCAGTATAGTGTAATATGGTGGTGTCAGTATAGTGTAGTATGGTGGTGTCAGTATAGTGTAATATGGTGGTGTCAGTATAGTGTAGTATGGTAGTGTCAGTATAGTGTACTATGGTGGTGTCAGTATAGTGTAATATGGTGGTGTCAGTATAGTGTAGTATGGTGGTGTCAGTATAGTGTAGTATGGTGGTGTCAGTATAGTGTAATATGGTGGTGTCAGTATAGTGTAGTATGGTGGTGTCAGTATAGTGTAATATGGTGGTGTCAGTATAGTGTAGTATAGTGGTGTCAGTATAGTGTAGTATGGTGGTGTCAGTATAGTGTAGTATGGTGGTGTCTGTATAGTGTAATATGGTGGTGTCAGTATAGTGTAATATGGTGGTGTCAGTATAGTGTAGTATGGTGGTGTCAGTATAGTGTAGTATGGTGGTGTCAGTATAGTGTAGTATGGTGGTGTCAGTATAGTGTAGTATGGTGGTGTCAGTATAGTGTAATATGGTGGTGTCAGTATAGTGTAATATGGTGGTGTCAGTATAGTGTAATATGGTGGTGTCAGTATAGTGTAATATGGTGGTGTCAGTATAGTGTAGTATGGTGGTGTCAGTATAGTGTAGTATGGTGGTGTCAGTATAGTGTAGTATGTTGGTGTCAGTATAGTGTATAGTGTCAGTATATGGTGGTGTCAGTATAGTGTAGTATAGTGGTGTCAGTATAGTGTAGTATGGTGGTGTCAGTATAGTGTAATATGGTGGTGTCAGTATAGTGTAGTATGGTAGTGTCAGTATAGTGTACTATGGTGGTGTCAGTATAGTGTAATATGGTGGTGTCAGTATAGTGTAGTATGGTGGTGTCAGTATAGTGTAGTATGGTGGTGTCAGTATAGTGTAATATGGTGGTGTCAGTATAGTGTAGTATGGTGGTGTCAGTATAGTGTAATATGGTGGTGTCAGTATAGTGTAGTATAGTGGTGTCAGTATAGTGTAGTATGGTGGTGTCAGTATAGTGTAGTATGGTGGTGTCTGTATAGTGTAATATGGTGGTGTCAGTATAGTGTAATATGGTGGTGTCAGTATAGTGTAGTATGGTGGTGTCAGTATAGTGTAGTATGGTGGTGTCAGTATAGTGTAGTATGGTGGTGTCAGTATAGTGTAATATGGTGTAGTGTAGTATGGTGGTGTCAGTATAGTGTAGTATGGTGGTGTCAGTATAGTGTAGTATGGTGGTGTCAGTATAGTGTAGTATGGTGGTGTCAGTATAGTGTAATATGGTGGTGTCAGTGTAGTGTAGTATGGTGGTGTCAGTATAGTGTAGTATGGTGGTGTCAGTATAGTGTAATATGGTGGTGTCAGTATAGTGTAATATGGTGGTGTCAGTATAGTGTACTATGGTGGTGTCAGTATAGTGTAGTATGGTGCTGTCAGTATAGTGTAATATGGTGGTGTCAGTATAGTGTAGTATGCTGGTATCAGTATAGTGTAGTATGGTGGTGTCAGTATAGTGTAATATGGTGGTGTCAGTATAGTGTAGTATGGTGGTGTCAGTATAGTGTAATATGGTGGTGTCAGTATAGTGTAGTATGGTGGTGTCAGTATAGTGTAGTATGGTGGTGTCAGTGTAGTGTAGTATGGTGGTGTCAGTATAGTGTAATATGGTGGTGTCAGTATAGTGTAATATGGTGGTGTCAGTATAGTGTAGTATGGTGGTGTCAGTATAGTGTAGTATGGTGGTGTCGGTATAGTGTACTATGGTGGTGTCAGTATAGTGTACTATGGTGGTGTCAGTATAGTGTAATATGGTGGTGTCAGTATAGTGTAGTATGCCCCATACACACGGTCGGATTTTCCGATGGAAAATGTCCGATCGGAGCGTGTTGTCGGAAATTCCGACCGTGTGTGGGCTCCATCGGACATTTTCCATCGGATTTTCTGACACACAAAGTTGGACAGCAGGAGATAAAATTTTCCGACAACAAAATCCGTTGTCGGAAATTCCGATCTTGTGTACACAAATCCAACGGACAAAGTGCCACGCATGCTCAGAATAAATAAAGAGATGAAAGCTATTGGCCACTGCCCTGTTTATAGTCCTGATATATAGTATAGTCCTGATTTATAGTATAGTGTAGTATGGTGGTGTCAGTATAGTGTAATATGGTGGTGTCAGTATAGTGTAGTATGGTGGTGTCAGTATAGTGTAGTATAGTGGTGTCAGTATAGTGTAGTATGGTGGTGTCAGTATAGTGTAATATGGTGGTGTCAGTATAGTGTAGTATGGTAGTGTCAGTATAGTGTACTATGGTGGTGTCAGTATAGTGTAATATGGTGGTGTCAGTATAGTGTAGTATGGTGGTGTCAGTATAGTGTAGTATGGTGGTGTCAGTATAGTGTAATATGGTGGTGTCAGTATAGTGTAGTATGGTGGTGTCAGTATAGTGTAATATGGTGGTGTCAGTATAGTGTAGTATGGTAGTGTCAGTATAGTGTACTATGGTGGTGTCAGTATAGTGTAATATGGTGGTGTCAGTATAGTGTAGTATGGTGGTGTCAGTATAGTGTAGTATGGTGGTGTCAGTATAGTGTAATATGGTGGTGTCAGTATAGTGTAGTATGGTGGTGTCAGTATAGTGTAATATGGTGGTGTCAGTATAGTGTAGTATAGTGGTGTCAGTATAGTGTAGTATGGTGGTGTCAGTATAGTGTAGTATGGTGGTGTCTGTATAGTGTAATATGGTGGTGTCAGTATAGTGTAATATGGTGGTGTCAGTATAGTGTAGTATGGTGGTGTCAGTATAGTGTAGTGTGGTGGTGTCAGTATAGTGTAGTATGGTGGTGTCAGTATAGTGTAGTATGGTGGTGTCAGTATAGTGTAATATGGTGGTGTCAGTATAGTGTAATATGGTGGTGTCAGTATAGTGTAATATGGTGGTGTCAGTATAGTGTAATATGGTGGTGTCAGTATAGTGTAGTATGGTGGTGTCAGTAAAGTGTAGTATGGTGGTGTCAGTATAGTGTAGTATGTTGGTGTCAGTATAGTGTATAGTGTCAGTATATGGTGGTGTCAGTATAGTGTAGTATAGTGGTGTCAGTATAGTGTAGTATGGTGGTGTCAGTATAGTGTAATATGGTGGTGTCAGTATAGTGTAGTATGGTAGTGTCAGTATAGTGTACTATGGTGGTGTCAGTATAGTGTAATATGGTGGTGTCAGTATAGTGTAGTATGGTGGTGTCAGTATAGTGTAGTATGGTGGTGTCAGTATAGTGTAATATGGTGGTGTCAGTATAGTGTAGTATGGTGGTGTCAGTATAGTGTAATATGGTGGTGTCAGTATAGTGTAGTATAGTGGTGTCAGTATAGTGTAGTATGGTGGTGTCAGTATAGTGTAGTATGGTGGTGTCTGTATAGTGTAATATGGTGGTGTCAGTATAGTGTAATATGGTGGTGTCAGTATAGTGTAGTATGGTGGTGTCAGTATAGTGTAGTATGGTGGTGTCAGTATAGTGTAGTATGGTGGTGTCAGTATAGTGTAATATGGTGTAGTGTAGTATGGTGGTGTCAGTATAGTGTAGTATGGTGGTGTCAGTATAGTGTAGTATGGTGGTGTCAGTATAGTGTAGTATGGTGGTGTCAGTATAGTGTAATATGGTGGTGTCAGTGTAGTGTAGTATGGTGGTGTCAGTATAGTGTAGTATGGTGGTGTCAGTATAGTGTAATATGGTGGTGTCAGTATAGTGTAATATGGTGGTGTCAGTATAGTGTACTATGGTGGTGTCAGTATAGTGTAGTATGGTGCTGTCAGTATAGTGTAATATGGTGGTGTCAGTATAGTGTAATATGGTGGTGTCAGTATAGTGTAGTATGCTGGTATCAGTATAGTGTAGTATGGTGGTGTCAGTATAGTGTAATATGGTGGTGTCAGTATAGTGTAGTATGGTGGTGTCAGTATAGTGTAATATGGTGGTGTCAGTATAGTGTAGTATGGTGGTGTCAGTATAGTGTAGTATGGTGGTGTCAGTGTAGTGTAGTATGGTGGTGTCAGTATAGTGTAATATGGTGGTGTCAGTATAGTGTAATATGGTGGTGTCAGTATAGTGTAGTATGGTGGTGTCAGTATAGTGTAGTATGGTGGTGTCGGTATAGTGTACTATGGTGGTGTCAGTATAGTGTACTATGGTGGTGTCAGTATAGTGTAATATGGTGGTGTCAGTATAGTGTAGTATGCCCCATACACACGGTCGGATTTTCCGATGGAAAATGTCCGATCGGAGCGTGTTGTCGGAAATTCCGACCGTGTGTGGGCTCCATCGGACATTTTCCATCGGATTTTCTGACACACAAAGTTGGACAGCAGGAGATAAAATTTTCCGACAACAAAATCCGTTGTCGGAAATTCCGATCTTGTGTACACAAATCCAACGGACAAAGTGCCACGCATGCTCAGAATAAATAAAGAGATGAAAGCTATTGGCCACTGCCCTGTTTATAGTCCTGATATATAGTATAGTCCTGATTTATAGTATAGTGTAGTATGGTGGTGTCAGTATAGTGTAATATGGTGGTGTCAGTATAGTGTAGTATGGTGGTGTCAGTATAGTGTAGTATAGTGGTGTCAGTATAGTGTAGTATGGTGGTGTCAGTATAGTGTAATATGGTGGTGTCAGTATAGTGTAGTATGGTAGTGTCAGTATAGTGTACTATGGTGGTGTCAGTATAGTGTAATATGGTGGTGTCAGTATAGTGTAGTATGGTGGTGTCAGTATAGTGTAGTATGGTGGTGTCAGTATAGTGTAATATGGTGGTGTCAGTATAGTGTAGTATGGTGGTGTCAGTATAGTGTAATATGGTGGTGTCAGTATAGTGTAGTATAGTGGTGTCAGTATAGTGTAGTATGGTGGTGTCAGTATAGTGTAGTATGGTGGTGTCTGTATAGTGTAATATGGTGGTGTCAGTATAGTGTAATATGGTGGTGTCAGTATAGTGTAGTATGGTGGTGTCAGTATAGTGTAGTATGGTGGTGTCAGTATAGTGTAGTATGGTGGTGTCAGTATAGTGTAGTATGGTGGTGTCAGTATATGGTGGTGTCAGTATAGTGTAGTATAGTGGTGTCAGTATAGTGTAGTATGGTGGTGTCAGTATAGTGTAATATGGTGGTGTCAGTATAGTGTAGTATGGTAGTGTCAGTATAGTGTACTATGGTGGTGTCAGTATAGTGTAATATGGTGGTGTCAGTATAGTGTAGTATGGTGGTGTCAGTATAGTGTAGTATGGTGGTGTCAGTATAGTGTAATATGGTGGTGTCAGTATAGTGTAGTATGGTGGTGTCAGTATAGTGTAATATGGTGGTGTCAGTATAGTGTAGTATAGTGGTGTCAGTATAGTGTAGTATGGTGGTGTCAGTATAGTGTAGTATGGTGTCAGTATAGTGTAGTATGGTGGTGTCAGTATAGTGTAGTATGGTGGTGTCAGTATAGTGTAGTATGGTGGTGTCAGTATAGTGTAGTATGGTGGTGTCAGTATATGGTGGTGTCAGTATAGTGTAATATGGTGGTGTCAGTATAGTGTAATATGGTGGTGTCAGTATAGTGTAGTATGGTGGTGTCAGTATAGTGTAGTATGGTGGTGTCAGTATAGTGTAGTATGTTGGTGTCAGTATAGTGTAATATGGTGGTGTCAGTATAGTGTAGTATGGTGGTGTCAGTATAGTGTAGTATGGTGGTGTCAGTATAGTGTAATATGGTGGTGTCAGTATAGTGTAGTATGGTGGTGTCAGTATAGTGTAATATGGTGGTGTCAGTATAGTGTAGTATAGTGGTGTCAGTATAGTGTAGTATGGTGGTGTCAGTATAGTGTAATATGGTGGTGTCAGTATAGTGTAGTATGGTGGTGTCAGTATAGTGTAGTATGGTGGTGTCAGTATAGTGTAATATGGTGGTGTCAGTATAGTGTAGTATGGTGGTGTCAGTATAGTGTAATATGGTGGTGTCAGTATAGTGTAGTATAGTGGTGTCAGTATAGTGTAGTATGGTGGTGTCAGTATAGTGTAGTATGGTGGTGTCAGTATAGTGTAATATGGTGGTGTCAGTATAGTGTACTATGGTGGTGTCAGTATAGTGTAATATGGTGGTGTCAGTATAGTGTAGTATGGTGGTGTCAGT
Source organism: Lithobates clamitans (assembly GCA_037952925.1). Taxonomy (NCBI): domain Eukaryota; kingdom Metazoa; phylum Chordata; class Amphibia; order Anura; family Ranidae; genus Lithobates; species Lithobates clamitans. The sequence goes on from JBBGZY010003689.1 coordinate 15,757, forward strand.
ATAGTGTAGTATGGTGGTGTCAGTATAGTGTAATATGGTGGTGTCAGTATAGTGTAGTATGGTGGTGTCAGTATAGTGTAATATGGTGGTGTCAGTATAGTGTAGTATAGTGGTGTCAGTATAGTGTAGTATGGTGGTGTCAGTATAGTGTAGTATGGTGGTGTCTGTATAGTGTAATATGGTGGTGTCAGTATAGTGTAATATGGTGGTGTCAGTATAGTGTAGTATGGTGGTGTCAGTATAGTGTAGTATGGTGGTGTCAGTATAGTGTAGTATGGTGGTGTCAGTATAGTGTAGTATGGTGGTGTCAGTATAGTGTAATATGGTGGTGTCAGTATAGTGTAATATGGTGGTGTCAGTATAGTGTAATATGGTGGTGTCAGTATAGTGTAATATGGTGGTGTCAGTATAGTGTAGTATGGTGGTGTCAGTATAGTGTAGTATGGTGGTGTCAGTATAGTGTAGTATGTTGGTGTCAGTATAGTGTATAGTGTCAGTATATGGTGGTGTCAGTATAGTGTAGTATAGTGGTGTCAGTATAGTGTAGTATGGTGGTGTCAGTATAGTGTAATATGGTGGTGTCAGTATAGTGTAGTATGGTAGTGTCAGTATAGTGTACTATGGTGGTGTCAGTATAGTGTAATATGGTGGTGTCAGTATAGTGTAGTATGGTGGTGTCAGTATAGTGTAGTATGGTGGTGTCAGAATAGTGTTATATGGTGGTGTCAGTATAGTGTAGTATGGTGGTGTCAGTATAGTGTAATATGGTGGTGTCAGTATAGTGTAGTATAGTGGTGTCAGTATAGTGTAGTATGGTGGTGTCAGTATAGTGTAGTATGGTGGTGTCTGTATAGTGTAATATGGTGGTGTCAGTATAGTGTAATATGGTGGTGTCAGTATAGTGTAGTATGGTGGTGTCAGTATAGTGTAGTATGGTGGTGTCAGTATAGTGTAGTATGGTGGTGTCAGTATAGTGTAATATGGTGTAGTGTAGTATGGTGGTGTCAGTATAGTGTAGTATGGTGGTGTCAGTATAGTGTAGTATGGTGGTGTCAGTATAGTGTAGTATGGTGGTGTCAGTATAGTGTAATATGGTGGTGTCAGTGTAGTGTAGTATGGTGGTGTCAGTATAGTGTAGTATGGTGGTGTCAGTATAGTGTAATATGGTGGTGTCAGTAGAGTGTAATATGGTGGTGTCAGTATAGTGTACTATGGTGGTGTCAGTATAGTGTAGTATGGTGCTGTCAGTATAGTGTAATATGGTGGTGTCAGTATAGTGTAGTATGCTGGTATCAGTATAGTGTAGTATGGTGGTGTCAGTATAGTGTAATATGGTGGTGTCAGTATAGTGTAGTATGGTGGTGTCAGTATAGTGTAATATGGTGGTGTCAGTATAGTGTAGTATGGTGGTGTCAGTATAGTGTAGTATGGTGGTGTCAGTGTAGTGTAGTATGGTGGTGTCAGTATAGTGTAATATGGTGGTGTCAGTATAGTGTAATATGGTGGTGTCAGTATAGTGTAGTATGGTGGTGTCAGTATAGTGTAGTATGGTGGTGTCGGTATAGTGTACTATGGTGGTGTCAGTATAGTGTACTATGGTGGTGTCAGTATAGTGTAATATGGTGGTGTCAGTATAGTGTAGTATGCCCCATACACACGGTCGGATTTTCCGATGGAAAATGTCCGATCGGAGCGTGTTGTCGGAAATTCCGACCGTGTGTGGGCTCCATCGGACATTTTCCATCGGATTTTCTGACACACAAAGTTGGACAGCAGGAGATAAAATTTTCCGACAACAAAATCCGTTGTCGGAAATTCCGATCTTGTGTACACAAATCCAACGGACAAAGTGCCACGCATGCTCAGAATAAATAAAGAGATGAAAGCTATTGGCCACTGCCATGTTTATAGTCCTGATATATAGTATAGTCCTGATTTATAGTATAGTGTAGTATGGTGGTGTCAGTATAGTGTAATATGGTGGTGTCAGTATAGTGTAGTATGGTGGTGTCAGTATAGTGTAGTATAGTGGTGTCAGTATAGTGTAGTATGGTGGTGTCAGTATAGTGTAATATGGTGGTGTCAGTATAGTGTAGTATGGTAGTGTCAGTATAGTGTACTATGGTGGTGTCAGTATAGTGTAATATGGTGGTGTCAGTATAGTGTAGTATGGTGGTGTCAGTATAGTGTAGTATGGTGGTGTCAGTATAGTGTAATATGGTGGTGTCAGTATAGTGTAGTATGGTGGTGTCAGTATAGTGTAATATGGTGGTGTCAGTATAGTGTAGTATAGTGGTGTCAGTATAGTGTAGTATGGTGGTGTCAGTATAGTGTAGTATGGTGGTGTCTGTATAGTGTAATATGGTGGTGTCAGTATAGTGTAATATGGTGGTGTCAGTATAGTGTAGTATGGTGGTGTCAGTATAGTGTAGTATGGTGGTGTCAGTATAGTGTAGTATGGTGGTGTCAGTATATGGTGGTGTCAGTATAGTGTAGTATAGTGGTGTCAGTATAGTGTAGTATGGTGGTGTCAGTATAGTGTAATATGGTGGTGTCAGTATAGTGTAGTATGGTAGTGTCAGTATAGTGTACTATGGTGGTGTCAGTATAGTGTAATATGGTGGTGTCAGTATAGTGTAGTATGGTGGTGTCAGTATAGTGTAGTATGGTGGTGTCAGTATAGTGTAATATGGTGGTGTCAGTATAGTGTAGTATTGTGGTGTCAGTATAGTGTAATATGGTGGTGTCAGTATAGTGTAGTATAGTGGTGTCAGTATAGTGTAGTATGGTGGTGTCAGTATAGTGTAGTATGGTGTCAGTATAGTGTAGTATGGTGGTGTCAGTATAGTGTAGTATGGTGGTGTCAGTATAGTGTAGTATGGTGGTGTCAGTATAGTGTAGTATGGTGGTGTCAGTATATGGTGGTGTCAGTATAGTGTAGTATAGTGGTGTCAGTATAGTGTAGTATGGTGGTGTCAGTATAGTGTAATATGGTGGTGTCAGTATAGTGTAGTATGGTAGTGTCAGTATAGTGTACTATGGTGGTGTCAGTATAGTGTAATATGGTGGTGTCAGTATAGTGTAGTATGGTGGTGTCAGTATAGTGTAGTATGGTGGTGTCAGTATAGTGTAATATGGTGGTGTCAGTATAGTGTAGTATGGTGGTGTCAGTATAGTGTAATATGGTGGTGTCAGTATAGTGTAGTATAGTGGTGTCAGTATAGTGTAGTATGGTGGTGTCAGTATAGTGTAGTATGGTGTCAGTATAGTGTAGTATGGTGGTGTCAGTATAGTGTAGTATGGTGGTGTCAGTATAGTGTAGTATGGTGGTGTCAGTATAGTGTAGTATGGTGGTGTCAGTATAGTGTAATATGGTGGTGTCAGTATAGTGTAATATGGTGGTGTCAGTGTATGTATGGTGTATGTTAGTATAGTGTAGTATGGTGGTGTCAGTATAGTGTAATATGGTGGTGTCAGTATAGTGTAATATGGTGGTGTCAGTATAGTGTAGTATGGTGGTGTAGTATGGTGGTGTCAGTATAGTGTACTATGGTGGTGTCAGTATAGTGTAATATGGTGGTGTAGTATGGTGGTGTCAGTATAGTGTAGTATGGTGGTGTCAGTATAGTGTAGTATGCTGGTGTCAGTATAGTGTAATATGGTGGTGTCAGTATAGTGTAGTATGGTGGTGTAGTATGGTGGTGTCAGTATAGTGTAGTATGGTGGTGTAATATGGTGGTGTCAGTATAGTGTAGTATGGTGGTGTCAGTATAGTGTAATATGGTGGTGTCAGTATAGTGTAGTATGGTGGTGTCAGTATAGTGTAGTATAGTGGTGTCAGTATAGTGTAGTATGGTGGTGTCAGTATAGTGTAGTATTTTGGTGTCAGTATAGTGTAGTATGGTGGTGTCAGTATAGTGTAGTATGGTGGTGTCAGTATAGTGTAGTATGGTGGTGTCAGTATAGTGTAATATGGTGGTGTCAGTGTAGTGTAGTATGGTGGTGTCAGTATAGTGTAGTATGGTGGTGTCAGTATAGTGTAATATGGTGGTGTCAGTATAGTGTAATATGGTGGTGTCAGTATAGTGTACTATGGTGGTGTCAGTATAGTGTAGTATGGTGCTGTCAGTATAGTGTAATATGGTGGTGTCAGTATAGTGTAGTATGCTGGTATCAGTATAGTGTAGTATGGTGGTGTCAGTATAGTGTAATATGGTGGTGTCAGTATAGTGTAGTATGGTGGTGTCAGTATAGTGTAATATGGTGGTGTCAGTATAGTGTAGTATGGTGGTGTCAGTATAGTGTAGTATGGTGGTGTCAGTGTAGTGTAGTATGGTGGTGTCAGCATAGTGTAATATGGTGGTGTCAGTATAGTGTAATATGGTGGTGTCAGTATAGTGTAGTATGGTGGTGTCAGTATAGTGTAGTATGGTGGTGTCGGTATAGTGTACTATGGTGGTGTCAGTATAGTGTACTATGGTGGTGTCAGTATAGTGTAATATGGTGGTGTCAGTATAGTGTAGTATGCCCCATACACACGGTCGGATTTTCCGATGGAAAATGTCCGATCGGAGCGTGTTGTCGGAAATTCCGACCTTGTGTGGGCTCCATCGGACATTTTCCATCGGATTTTCTGACACACAAAGTTGGACAGCAGGAGATAAAATTTTCCGACAACAAAATCCGTTGTCGGAAATTCCGATCTTGTGTACACAAATCCAACGGACAAAGTGCCAAACATGCTCAGAATAAATAAAGAGATGAAAGCTATTGGCCACTGCCCTGTTTATAGTCCTGACGTACGTGTTTTACGTCACCGCGTTTAGAACGATCGGATTTTCCGACAACTTTGTGCGACCGTGTGTAGACAAAAAAAGTTTGAGCCTACATCCGTCGGAAAAAATCCTAGGACTTTGTTGTCAGGATTGTCCGAACAAAGTCCGACCGTGTGTACGCCCTAGTATGGTGGTGTCAGTATAGTGTAGTATGGTGGTGTCAGTATAGTGTAGTATGGTGGTGTCAGTATAGTGTAATATGGTGGTGTCAGTATAGTGTAGTATGGTGGTGTCAGTATAGTGTAGTATGGTGGTGTCAGTATAGTGTAATATGGTGGTGTCAGTATAGTGTAATATGGTGGTGTCAGTATAGTGTAGTATGGTGGTGTCAGTATAGTGTAGTATGGTGGTGTCAGTATAGTGTACTATGGTGGTGTCAGTATAGTGTAGTATGGTGGTGTCAGTATAGTGTAGTATGGTGGTGTAGTATGGTGGTGTCAGTATAGTGTAATATGGTGGTGTCAGTATAGTGTAGTATGGTGGTGTCAGTATAGTGTAGTTTGGTGGTGTCAGTATAGTGTAGTATGGTGGTGTCAGTATAGTGTAGTATGGTGGTGTCAGTATAGTGTAGTATGGTGGTGTCAGTATAGTGTAATATGGTGGTGTCAGTATAGTGTATTATGGTGGTGTCAGTATAGTGTATTATGGTGGTGTCAGTATAGTGTAGTATGGTGGTGTCGGTATAGTGTAATATGGTGGTGTCAGTATAGTGTAATATGGTGGTGTCAGTATAGTGTAGTATAGTGGTGTCTGTATAGTGTAATATGGTGGTGTCAGTATAGTGTAGTATGGTGGTGTCAGTATAGTGTAATATGGTGGTGTCAGTATAGTGTAGTATGGTGGTGTCAGTATAGTGTAGTATGGTGGTGTAGTATGGTGGTGTCAGTATAGTGTAATATGGTGGTGTCAGTATAGTGTAGTATGGTGGTGTCAGTATAGTGTAGTTTGGTGGTGTCAGTATAGTGTAGTATGGTGGTGTCAGTATAGTGTAGTATGGTGGTGTCAGTATAGTGTAGTATGGTGGTGTCAGTATAGTGTAATATGGTGGTGTCAGTATAGTGTGTTATGGTGGTGTCAGTATAGTGTAGTATGGTGGTGTCAGTATAGTGTAATATGGTGGTGTCAGTATAGTGTAATATGGTGGTGTCAGTATAGTGTAGTATGGTGGTGTCAGTATAGTGTAGTTTGGTGGTGTCAGTATAGTGTAGTATGGTGGTGTCAGTATAGTGTAGTATGGTGGTGTCAGTATAGTGTAGTATGGTGGTGTCAGTATAGTGTAGTATGGTGGTGTCAGTATAGTGTAATATGGTGGTGTCAGTATAGTGTAGTATGGTGGTGTCAGTATAGTGTAGTATGGTCGTGTCAGTATAGTGTAGAATGGTGGTGTCAGTATAGTGTAGTATGGTGGTGTCAGTATAGTGTAGTATGGTGGTGTCAGTATAGTGTAGTATGGTGGTGTCAGTATAGTGTAATATGGTGGTGTCTGTATAGTGTAATATGGTGGTGTCAGTATAGTGTAATATGGTGGTGTCAGTATAGTGTAATATGGTGGTGTCAGTATAGTGTAATATGGTGGTGTCAGTATAGTGTAATATGGTGGTGTCAGTATAGTGTAATATGGTGGTGTCAGTATAGTGTAGTATGGTGGTGTCAGTATAGTGCAATATGGTGGTGTCAGTATAGTGTAATATAGTGGTGTCAGTATAGTGTAATATGGTGGTGTCAGTATAGTGTAATATGGTGGTGTCAGTATAGTGTAGTATGGTGGTGTAGTATGGTGGTGTCAGTATAGTGCAATATGGTGGTGTCAGTATAGTGTAATATGGTGGTGTCAGTATAGTGTCATATGGTGGTGTCAGTATAGTGTCATATGGTGGTGTCAGTATAGTGTAGTATGGTGGTGTCAGTATAGTGTAATATGGTGGTGTCAGTATAGTGTAGTATGGTGGTGTCAGTATAGTGCAATATGGTGGTGTCAGTATAGTGTAATATGGTGGTGTCAGTATAGTGTAGTATGGTGGTGTCAGTATAGTGTACTATGGTGGTGTCAGTATAGTGCAATATGGTGGTGTCAGTATAGTGTAATATGGTGGTGTCAGTATAGTGTAGTATGCCCCATACACACGGTCGGATTTTCCGATGGAAAATGTCCGATCAGAGCGTGTTGTCGGAAATTCCGACCGTGTGTGGGCTCCATCGGACATTTTCCATCGGATTTTCCGACACACAAAGTTGGACAGCAGGAGATAAAATTTTCCGACAACAAGATCCGTTGTCGGAAATTCCGATCGTGTGTACACAAATCCGACGGACAAAGTGCCACGCATGCTCAGAATAAATAAAGAGATGAAAGCTATTGGCCACTGCCCTGTTTATAGTCCTGACGTACATGTTTTACGTCACTGCGTTTAGAACGATCGGATTTTCCGACAACTTTGTGCGACCGTGTGTAGACAAAAAAAGTTTGAGCCTACATCCGTCTTAAAAAATCCTAGGACTTTGTTGTCAGGATTGTCCGAACAAAGTCTGACCGTGTGTACGCCCTAGTATGGTGGTGTCAGTATAGTGTAGTATGGTGGTGTCAGTATAGTGTAGTATGGTGGTGTCAGTATAGTGCAATATGGTGGTGTCAGTATAGTGTAATATGGTGGTGTCAGTATAATGTAATATGGTGGTGTCAGTATAGTGTAGTATGGTGGTGTCAGTATAGTGTAATATGGTGGTGTCAGTATAGTGTAATATGGTGGTGTCAGTATAGTGTAGTATGGTGGTGTCAGTATAGTGCAATATGGTGGTGTCAGTATAGTGTAATATGGTGGTGTCAGTATAATGTAATATGGTGGTGTCAGTATAGTGTAGTATGGTGGTGTCAGTATAGTGTAGTATGGTGGTGTCAGTATAGTGTAATATGGTGGTGTCAGTATAGTGTAATATGGTGGTGTCAGTATAGTGTAGTATGGTGGTGTAGTATGGTGGTGTAGTATGGTGGTGTCAGTATAGTGTAGTATGGTGGTGTCAGTATAGTGTACTATGGTGGTGTCAGTATAGTGTAATATGGTGGTGTCAGTATAGTGTAGTATGGTGGTGTCAGTATAGTGTAGTATGGTGGTGTCAGTATAGTGTAATATGGTGGTGTCTGTATAGTGTAATATGGTGGTGTCAGTATAGTGTAGTATGGTGGTGTCAGTATAGTGTACTATGGTGGTGTCAGTATAGTGCAATATGGTGGTGTCAGTATAGTGTAGTATGGTGGTGTAGTATGGTGGTGTCAGTATAGTGTAGTATGGTGGTGTCAGTATAGTGTAATATGGTGGTGTCAGTATAGTGTAGTATGGTGGTGTCAGTATAGTGTACTATGGTGGTGTCAGTATAGTGCAATATGGTGGTGTCAGTATAGTGTAGTATGCTGGTGTCAGTATAGTGTAATATGGTGGTGTCAGTATAGTGTAGTATGGTGGTGTCAGTATAGTGTAGTATGGTGGTGTAGTATGGTGGTGTCAGTATAGTGTAGTATGGTGGTGTCAGTATAGTGTAATATGGTGGTGTCAGTATAGTGTAGTATGGTGGTGTCAGTATAGTGTAGTATGGTGGTGTCAGTATAGTGTAGTATGCCCCGTACACACGGTCGGATTTTCCGATGGAAAATGTCCGATCGGAGCGTGTTGTCGGAAATTCCGACCGTGTGTGGGCTCCATCGGACATTTTCCATCGGATTTTCCGACACACAAAGTTGGACAGCAGGAGATAAAATTTTCCGACAACAAAATCCGTTGTCGGAAATTCCGATCGTGTGTACACAAATCCGACGGACAAAGTGCCACGCATGCTCAGAATAAATAAAGAGATGAAAGCTATTGGCCACTGCCCTGTTTATAGTCCTGACGTACGTGTTTTACGTCACTGCGTTTAGAACGATCGGATTTTCCGACAACTTTGTGCGACCGTGTGTAGACAAAAAAAGTTTGAGCCTACATCCGTCGGAAAAAATCCTAGGACTTTGTTGTCAGGATTGTCCGAACAAAGTCCGACCGTGTGTACGTCCTAGTATGGTGGTGTCAGTATAGTGTAGTATGGTGGTGTCTGTATAGTGTAGTATGGTGGTGTCAGTATAGTGTAATATGGCGGTGTCAGTATAGTGTAGTATGGTGGTGTCAGTATAGTGTAGTATGGTGGTGTCAGTATAGTGTAGTATGGTGGTGTCAGTATAGTGTAATATGGTGGTGTCAGTATAGTGTAGTATGGTGGTGTCAGTATAGTGTATTATGGTGGTGTCAGTATAGTGTAATATGGTGGTGTCAGTATAGTGTAATATGGTGGTTTCAGTATAGTGTAATATGGTGGTGTCAGTATAGTGTAGTATGGTGGTGTAGTATGGTGGTGTCAGTATAGTGTAATATGGTGGTGTCAGTATAGTGTAGTATGGTGGTGTCAGTATAGTGTAGTATGGTGGTGTCAGTATAGTGTAATATGGTGGTGTCAGTATAGTGTAGTATGATGGTGTCAGTATAGTGTAATATGGTGGTGTCAGTATAGTGTAGTATGGTGGTGTCAGTATAGTGTAGTATGGTGGCGTCAGTATAGTGGTGTCAGTATAGTGTAGTATGGTGGTGTCAGTATAGTGTAGTATGGTGGTGTCAGTATAGTGTAGTATGGTGGTGTCAGTATAGTGTAGTATGGTGGTGTCAGTATAGTGTAGTATGGTGGTGTCAGTATAGTGTAGTATGGTGGTGTCAGTATAGTGTAGTATGGTGGTGTCAGTATAGTGTAGTATGGTGGTGTCAGTATAGTGTAGTATGGTGGTGTCAGTATAGTGTAATATGGTGGTGTCTGTATAGTGTAGTATGGTGGTGTCAGTATAGTGTAGTATGGTGGTGTCAGTATAGTGTAGTATGGTGGTGTCAGTATAGTGTAGTATGGTGGTGTCAGTATAGTGTAATATGGTGGTGTCAGTATAGTGTAGTATGGTGGTGTCAGTATAGTGTAGTATGGTGGTGTCAGTATAGTGTAATATGGTGGTGTCTGTATAGTGTAATATGGTGGTGTCAGTATAGTGTAGTATGGTGGTGTCAGTATAGTGTACTATGGTGGTGTCAGTATAGTGTAGTATGGTGGTGTAGTATGGTGGTGTCAGTATAGTGTAGTATGGTGGTGTCAGTATAGTGTAATATGGTGGTGTCAGTATAGTGTAATATGGTGGTGTCAGTATAGTGTAGTATGGTGGTGTAGTATGGTGGTGTCAGTATAGTGTAGTATGGTGGTGTCAGTATAGTGTAATATGGTGGTGTCAGTATAGTGTAGTATGGTGGTGTCAGTATAGTGTACTATGGTGGTGTCAGTATAGTGTACTATGGTGGTGTCAGTATAGTGCAATATGGTGGTGTCAGTATAGTGTAATATGGTGGTGTCAGTATAGTGTAGTATGGTGGTGTCAGTATAGTGTAGTATGGTGGTGTCAGTATAGTGTAATATGGTGGTGTCAGTATAGTGTAGTATGCTGGTGTCAGTATAGTGTAATATGGTGGTGTCAGTATAGTGTAGTATGGTGGTGTCAGTATAGTGCAATATGGTGGTGTCAGTATAGTGTAATATGGTGGTGTCAGTATAGTGTAGTATGGTGGTGTAGTATGGTGGTGTCAGTATAGTGTAGTATGGTGGTGTCAGTATAGTGTACTATGGTGGTGTCAGTATAGTGTACTATGGTGGTGTCAGTATAGTGCAATATGGTGGTGTCAGTATAGTGTAATATGGTGGTGTCAGTATAGTGTAATATGGTGGTGTCAGTATAGTGTATTATGGTGGTGTCAGTATAGTGTAGTATGGTGGTGTCAGTATAGTGTAGTATGCTGGTGTCAGTATAGTGTAATATGGTGGTGTCAGTATAGTGCAATATGGTGGTGTCAGTATAGTGTAATATGGTGGTGTCAGTATAGTGTAGTATGGTGGTGTCAGTATAGTGTAATATGGTGGTGTCAGTATAGTGTAGTATGGTGGTGTCAGTATAGTGTACTATGGTGGTGTCAGTATAGTGCAATATGGTGGTGTCAGTATAGTGTAGTATGCTGGTGTCAGTATAGTGTAATATGGTGGTGTCAGTATAGTGTAGTATGGTGGTGTCAGTATAGTGTAGTATGGTGGTGTAGTATGGTGGTGTCAGTATAGTGTAGTATGGTGGTGTCAGTATAGTGTAATATGGTGGTGTCAGTATAGTGTAGTATGGTGGTGTCAGTATAGTGTAGTATGGTGGTGTCAGTATAGTGTAGTATGCCCCGTACACACGGTCGGATTTTCCGATGGAAAATGTCCGATCGGAGCGTGTTGTCGGAAATTCCGACCGTGTGTGGGCTCCATCGGACATTTTCCATCGGATTTTCCGACACACAAAGTTGGACAGCAGGAGATAAAATTTTCCGACAACAAAATCCGTTGTCGGAAATTCCGATCGTGTGTACACAAATCCGACGGACAAAGTGCCACGCATGCTCAGAATAAATAAAGAGATGAAAGCTATTGGCCACTGCCCTGTTTATAGTCCTGACGTACGTGTTTTACGTCACTGCGTTTAGAACGATCGGATTTTCCGACAACTTTGTGCGACCGTGTGTAGACAAAAAAAGTTTGAGCCTACATCCGTCGGAAAAAATCCTAGGACTTTGTTGTCAGGATTGTCCGAACAAAGTCCGACCGTGTGTACGTCCTAGTATGGTGGTGTCAGTATAGTGTAGTATGGTGGTGTCTGTATAGTGTAGTATGGTGGTGTCAGTATAGTGTAATATGGCGGTGTCAGTATAGTGTAGTATGGTGGTGTCAGTATAGTGTAGTATGGTGGTGTCAGTATAGTGTAGTATGGTGGTGTCAGTATAGTGTAATATGGTGGTGTCAGTATAGTGTAGTATGGTGGTGTCAGTATAGTGTATTATGGTGGTGTCAGTATAGTGTAATATGGTGGTGTCAGTATAGTGTAATATGGTGGTTTCAGTATAGTGTAATATGGTGGTGTCAGTATAGTGTAGTATGGTGGTGTAGTATGGTGGTGTCAGTATAGTGTAATATGGTGGTGTCAGTATAGTGTAGTATGGTGGTGTCAGTATAGTGTAGTATGGTGGTGTCAGTATAGTGTAATATGGTGGTGTCAGTATAGTGTAGTATGATGGTGTCAGTATAGTGTAATATGGTGGTGTCAGTATAGTGTAGTATGGTGGTGTCAGTATAGTGTAGTATGGTGGCGTCAGTATAGTGGTGTCAGTATAGTGTAGTATGGTGGTGTCAGTATAGTGTAGTATGGTGGTGTCAGTATAGTGTAGTATGGTGGTGTCAGTATAGTGTAGTATGGTGGTGTCAGTATAGTGTAGTATGGTGGTGTCAGTATAGTGTAGTATGGTGGTGTCAGTATAGTGTAGTATGGTGGTGTCAGTATAGTGTAGTATGGTGGTGTCAGTATAGTGTAGTATGGTGGTGTCAGTATAGTGTAATATGGTGGTGTCTGTATAGTGTAGTATGGTGGTGTCAGTATAGTGTAGTATGGTGGTGTCAGTATAGTGTAGTATGGTGGTGTCAGTATAGTGTAGTATGGTGGTGTCAGTATAGTGTAATATGGTGGTGTCAGTATAGTGTAGTATGGTGGTGTCAGTATAGTGTAGTATGGTGGTGTCAGTATAGTGTAATATGGTGGTGTCTGTATAGTGTAATATGGTGGTGTCAGTATAGTGTAGTATGGTGGTGTCAGTATAGTGTACTATGGTGGTGTCAGTATAGTGTAGTATGGTGGTGTAGTATGGTGGTGTCAGTATAGTGTAGTATGGTGGTGTCAGTATAGTGTAATATGGTGGTGTCAGTATAGTGTAATATGGTGGTGTCAGTATAGTGTAGTATGGTGGTGTAGTATGGTGGTGTCAGTATAGTGTAGTATGGTGGTGTCAGTATAGTGTAATATGGTGGTGTCAGTATAGTGTAGTATGGTGGTGTCAGTATAGTGTACTATGGTGGTGTCAGTATAGTGTACTATGGTGGTGTCAGTATAGTGCAATATGGTGGTGTCAGTATAGTGTAATATGGTGGTGTCAGTATAGTGTAGTATGGTGGTGTCAGTATAGTGTAGTATGCTGGTGTCAGTATAGTGTAATATGGTGGTGTCAGTATAGTGTAGTATGCTGGTGTCAGTATAGTGTAATATGGTGGTGTCAGTATAGTGTAGTATGGTGGTGTCAGTATAGTGCAATATGGTGGTGTCAGTATAGTGTAATATGGTGGTGTCAGTATAGTGTAGTATGGTGGTGTAGTATGGTGGTGTCAGTATAGTGTAGTATGGTGGTGTCAGTATAGTGTAATATGGTGGTGTCAGTATAGTGTAGTATGGTGGTGTCAGTATAGTGTAGTATGGTGGTGTCAGTATAGTGTAGTATGCCCCGTACACACGGTCGGATTTTCCGATGGAAAATGTCCGATTGGAGCGTGTTGTCGGAAATTCCGACCGTGTGTGGGCTCCATCGGACATTTTCCATCGGATTTTCCGACACACAAAGTTGGACAGCAGGAGATAAAATTTTCCGACAACAAAATCCGTTGTCGGAAATTCCGATCGTGTGTACACAAATCCGACAGGCAAAGTGCCACGCATGCTCAGAATAAATAAAGAGATGAAAGCTATTGGCCACTGCCCTGTTTATAGTCCTGACGTACGTGTTTTACGTCACTGCGTTTAGAACGATCGGATTTTCCGACAACTTTGTGCGACCGTGTGTAGACAAAAAAAGTTTGAGCCTACATCCGTCGGAAAAAATCCTAGGACTTTGTTGTCAGGATTGTCCGAACAAAGTCCGACCGTCTGTACGTCCTAGTATGGTGGTGTCAGTATAGTGTAGTATGGTGGTGTCAGTATAGTGTAGTATGGTGGTGTCAGTATAGTGTAATATGGTGGTGTCAGTATAGTGTAGTATGGTGGTGTCAGTATAGTGTAATATGGTGGTGTCAGTATAGTGTAGTATGGTGGTGTCAGTATAGTGCAATATGGTGGTGTCAGTATAGTGTAATATGGTGGTGTCAGTATAGTGTAATATGGTGGTGTCAGTGTAGTGTAATATGGTGGTGTCAGTATAGTGTAATATGGTGGTGTCAGTATAGTGTAGTATGGTGGTGTCAGTATAGTGTAATATGGTGGTGTCAGTATAGTGTAGTATGGTGGTGTCAGTATAGTGTAATATGGTGGTGTCAGTATAGTGCAGTATGGTGGTGTCAGTATAGTGTAGTATGGTGGTGTCAGTATAGTGTAGTATGGTGGTGTCAGTATAGTGTAGTATGGTGGTGTCAGTATAGTGTAGTATGGTGGTGTCAGTATAGTGTACTATGGTGGTGTCAGTATAGTGTAATATGGTGGTGTCCGATGGAAAATGTCCGATCGGAGCGTGTTGTCAGAAATTCCGACCGTGTGTGGGCTCCATCGGACATTTTCCATCGGATTTTCCGACACACAAAGTTGGACAGCAGGAGATAAAATTTTCCGACAACAAAATCCGTTGTCGGAAATTCTGATCGTGTGTACACAAATCCGACGGACAAAGTGCCACGCATGCTCAGAATAAATAAAGAGATGAAAGCTATTGGCCACTGCCCTGCTTATAGTCCTCACGTACGTGTTTTACGTCACCGCGTTTAGAACGATCGGATTTTCCGACAACTTTGTGCGACCGTGTGTAGACAAAAAAAGTTTGAGCCTACATCCGTCGGAAAAAATCCTAGGACTTTGTTGTCAGGATTGTCCGAACAAAGTCCGACCGTGTGTACGCCCTAGTATGGTGGTGTCAGTATAGTGTAGTATGGTGGTGTCAGTATAGTGTAGTATGGTGGTGTAGTATGGTGGTGTCAGTATAGTGTAGTATGGTGGTGTCAGTCTAGTGTAATATGGTGGTGTCAGTATAGTGTAATATGGTGGTGTCAGTATAGTGTAATATGGTGGTGTCAGTATAGTGTAGTATGGTGGTGTCAGTATAGTGTAGTATGGTGGTGTAGTATGGTGGTGTCAGTATAGTGTAATATGGTGGTGTCAGTATAGTGTAGTATGGTGGTTTCAGTATAGTGTAGTATGGTGGTGTCAGTATAGTGTAATATGGTGGTGTCAGTATAGTGTATTATGGTGGTGTCAGTATAGTGTAGTATGGTGGTGTCAGTATAGTGTAGTATGGTGGTGTCAGTATAGTGTAGTATGGTGGTGTAGTATGGTGATGTCAGTATAGTGTAGTATGGTGGTGTCAGTATAGTGTAGTATGGTGGTGTCAGTATAGTGTAGTATGGTGGTGTCAGTATAGTGTAGTATGGTGGTGTCAGTATAGTGTAGTATGGTGGTGTCAGTATAGTGTAATATGGTGGTGTCAGTATAGTGTAGTATGGTGGTGTCAGTATAGTGTAGTATGGTGGTGTCTGTATAGTGTAATATGGTGGTGTCAGTATAGTGTAGTATGGTGGTGTCAGTATAGTGTAGTATGGTGGTGTCAGTATAGTGTAGTATGGTGGTGTAGTATGGTGGTGTCAGTATAGTGTAATATGGTGGTGTCAGTATAGTGTACTGTGGTGGTGTCAGTATAATGTACTGTGGTGGTGTCAGTATAGTGTACTGTGGTGGTGTCAGTATAGTGTAGTATGGTGGTGTCAGTATAGTGTAATATGGTGGTGTCAGTATAGTGTATTATGGTGGTGTCAGTATAGTGTAATATGGTGGTGTCAGTATAGTGTAATATGGTGGTGTCAGTATAGTGTAATATGGTGGTATCATTATAGTGTTGCTCAAGCAATGAGAAACTGGTGTGAGTTGAATTTAAATAGCAAGGCACATGGGGGGTCTGGACAGGAAGTAGCAGGAAGGAATGATATATTGAGCAACAGGTGAATTAGGTGACACCCATAGCTGAACACAAGCTAGTGGAACAACAGGTGCCAGCCAACCTACAGTAGTAAAGGTAAGATGCAGGTCGGCTTCGCAGCTGATCTGTGACATAGGGGGTAAGGGGGTTTTATACTGTACTAGTCGAAGGGACTCATTGATTGATAAAATCCCAGGCTTTAGGGGCACAAATTACTTGCCTTGCCCCGGGCGCTGACAACCCACGCTACGCTACTGGTGTAGGTGACCTATCCAGAGTACTTTTTGTATCTATCACTATCCATATTACTTACAAATCTCGGTGTCTGTATACCGGTGATTTCTATTGGCTTTACAGCCGGAACCAAAACATCCAACAACGGCTCTGAAACAGCGGCGCACAAATGCCCGGGTTCTCTTCATTTTGATTGGGGTATCTGCAGGCTGGTCACTGATACCTCCTATCATAGTAGCTTTTTTGGGATTCTCTTTGGTGTTTTTCAGAGAAAGAAACTGATTACATTTAAATCGGTTCATTATTATGAATAAAGAAACACGCTTCAAATGTACAACAGAAATCGCAATGAAATTGAATTGAATTAAATCAAATCCAATAAAATCGCAAAAAAATCTCGAGAGATAAAAAGCACGTCTTCACTGCAGAGCGAACACTGAGCTTCTGACTGTCTGCCTTCAATGCGCCTGCCTATATTGGTTCAGCTGATGACATCATAGGCAGAGTTTTTTTTCATGACTCAGCAAAAAAAATAACTGACGTTTTTTCTTAAAGGAGCCACGTCCTTATTTGTAAACTTTGTGAATTCAGCCTGTAGGATCACTATAGGGATCTAATAGGGATACGGCTCCTGGAAAATCATGTGATTTGAATGAGATTTAACCCTTTCACTACCAAACCATATTTGTATATTTATTTCAACCCTTTAACTGCCAAACCAAGTAACCCCCCCCCCCCCTCCCCCTACACACATAAAATCCCATTAAAATACATTTACGTTTTTTGGTTGTAACATTTGACAAAATGTGGAAAATTTCAAGGGGAATGAATACATTTTCAAGGCACTGCACGTCTGCAGACGATTCCACCATCATTAGAAATAAAAATGATATATCTTGCGCTAAGTGATAGATGAATTAAACGATGTGAAAAATGTTTCAATTAATGACCTGCAGCTAAGCGCTATATAGGGCACAAAAAATTAAAAATGCAAAAAAAATAGCGCTGCACTTTATTTTTTTGCATTTGTGATTGTACCATCATTGATTAGAATTGTATCTATTTTTTTTTTTTTAATTTCCATGCCCGATCGCTCACATTCGACGGCCGTGCGGAAATCTGCCTTTGCTGCATTCGAAGTTACGATTTTCGAAAAAAAAAATAAAAGGAATTCGGAATTTGACCCATGCTTTTATGTAATCTTCAGACCTAAAATGATTTTTATATCATTTATATATACTATAATTTTATATAATTTATTTATAATTTTTTATAATGTGTGTGGAAAAAAATCCCACCAAAAACGTCTCTGGCAGCGAAAGGGTTAATGAACACTGTGAGGGGGGCAGCCATATCTCTTCTACAACACAGCCTGCCTGCGCCTTCATTTTTATTAGACTTTAGTTCCATTTTAAATGATATATTTTTATTTTCTAGGTCTCTGTATACATCAGAGCCAAAGCAGAGAGAGAGCTGAGGAGGGAGGAGGGAGGGAAGAGGAGAGTCCCCCCTGCAGATGGTGACAGCTCTTGCTGTGTGCAGTGTGTGTGGTGAGGACACATGAACGTGCTTTGTGGCTGAGGAATCACCATGACAATGGCAGCCTGTGCAGAGAAGACTCCTCCCCCCCCTCCCACCCCGAGCAGAGGAGGAAGGAGCGGAAGTGACGTAGGATGCACAGGATGAGGCGGGGCTCTACCATCAGCTTTGTGCATCGCTCTGAGATCCAGAGAGCCGTCCGGAGCTCACACTGAGCCGTGTGTGTGATTGACAGCTGAGGGAGTGTGGGGTGAGTACGAGCCGCTGCACCCCCCTCCTCCCACAACCTGCACCCTCCTAAACATGGCACCCCCCCCCCCCAACTCCATGCACCCCTCCTCCACTCAGCTCCTCTCCACAACTCATCACCTGCACTAAGGAGGAACTCTGCCCCTCCACTCATCAACTTTTCCTGCCTCACCTCCTCTATTATTCATCATTAGTGGAGGTGTGCTGGGATTGGGGGGGGGCTCACCTTCCATAGAGGGGTGGTGATCAGGAGGAGCACCCACAAATTGTGTGAATTCTGCCCCATGTGTGCGACTGCATGAGGGGGGGAGGGGGTGTTTATCTTTCACCAGGCCCATCCGCACCGCACTGGATGCATGTACTCATATTCTGCACCACAGAACCGTGCAACGCGCTACACAGCAACCCACCGCAAACCACACTCCACACTGGATGCATGTACTCATATTCTGCACCGCAGGACTGTGCAACGCGCTACACAGCAACCCACCGCAACGCACCACACTGGATGCATGTACTCATATTCTGCACCACAGAACCGTGCAACGAGCTACACAGCAACCCACCGCAAACCACACTCCACACTGGATGCATGTACTTATATTCTGCACCGCAGGACCGTGCAATGCGCTACACCGCAACCCACCGCACTGCAGACCATCCGACAGACTTTTTTTTGGGGGGGGGGACATTTTAATATATTATGTTATAAATTTATATATATTATAGTATTTTTATTATTATATAATATATGTGTGTGTGTATGTATATATCTATATGTATGTGTGTGTATGTGTGTATGTGTGTGTATATATATATATATAATTTAGGGCTGCAACTAACAATTTTCATAATCGATTACTTGGCCGATTTTATTGTTTTGATTAATCGGACATTAACCTTAAAAAAAGTTTGGTGTATAATTTAGTTAATATGTAAAGTTTAGAAAAAAAAAAGGGAATTTATTCTTAAATATCCCTATGCAGTGGTAAATATAAATAACCAACTATATGGGCATTATAACTAAAAGTCAGACATGAAGCTATATGACGGGTGGAAGGGAGATATAGATCTTTTTATATTAACTAATTGACATCTGCGCTATGGCCGAATGACGGCCGCAGCGCGGACCTGAATTCTCGGGAGGCCGTCACATGACGGCCTCCCCCCGTGTGGGGCGCGCTGCGATCACCGAGTCACTGAGACTCGGCTGATCACCGATCCGAGTAAGGGGCCAGTCCCGGCCCCTTACCATGTGATCAGCTGTCAGCCAATGACAGCTGATCACATGATGTAAACAAAAGATCGGTAATCGTGTTTTTTTTTTTTTTTTTTTTTTTTTTTTTTTTTTTTTTTACTCACGCTGATAGCGTGAGTAGAAAAAAAAGCCGATCACCGGCTCAGATGTGAGGGACAAAGGTCCCGAAGTGCATCTGCCTCATCTGTGCCACCTAACAGTGCCCACAAGTGCCACCTAACAGTGCCCACAAGTATTGCTGCCTATCAGTGTAACTGATTGCCACCCATCAGTGCCCATCACTGCCGCCTATCAGTGCCCACAAGTAGTGCCAATCAGTGCCGCCTATCAGTGTAACTGATCAGTGCTCATTATTGCCACCCATCAGTGCTCATCAGTGCCGCCTATCAGCATTCACAACCATCAATTAGGTAGAGTGGCACAAGGGGATTGAGGACAGATATAGTTGTGATGATGTATTGACCTCCTGAGACGGGAGCCTGAAGTGTGTGTCGGGGGGGAGGGAGCTATAAATAGATTAGTGGGGAGGGGCTGTGTGCCTTTCCTCCAATCAACTGTCTCGCAGTCTCTGACAGTGTATAGCAAATATCCACACCCGGTGCTGAATGAGAAATTGAAAATTCTAACAGGACTTGCACTTTTCTAAACAGTATATAGAGCTGAAGACAGCAGATATACATGGAAGGTGATTGAGAATGGAGACCAGTCCCCTATTGCTGGTCTCCTATAGATGGGAAATATCGACTCTCTCGGTACTGATATAGACAGTGTACACAGATCCATGAGTGTAGGTGACTTATCCAGAGTACTTTTTGTATCTATCACTATCCATATTACTTACCAATCTCGGTGTCTGTATACCGGTGATTTCTATTGACTTTACGGCCGGAACCGAAACATCCAACAACGGCTCTGAAACAGCGGCGCACAAATGCCCGGGTTCTCTTCATTTTGATTGGAGTATCTGCAGGCTGGTCACTGATACCTCCTATCATAGTAGCTTTTTTGGGATTCTCTTTGGTGTTTTTCAGAGAAAGAAACTGATTACATTTAAATCGGTTCATTATTAAGAATAATGAAACACGCTTCAAATGTACAACAGAAATCGCAATGAAATTGAATTGAATTAAATCAAATCCAATAAAATCGCAAAAAAATCTCGAGAGATAAAAAGCACGTCTTCACTGCAGAGCGAACACTGAGCTTCTGACTGTCTGCCTTCAATGCGCCTGCCTATATGGCTCAGCTGATGACATCACAGGCAGAGGTTTTTTTTTTTTTTTGAAATTTCATGACTCAGCAAAAAAAATAACTGACGCTTTTTCTTAAAGGAGCCACGTCCTTATTTGTAAACTTTGTGAATTCAGCCTGTAGGATCAGTATAGGGATCTAATAGGGATACGGCTCCTGGAAAATCATGTGATTGTGAATGAGATTTAACCCTTTAAATACCAAACTATATTTGTTTATTTCAACCCTTTAACTGCCAAACCAAGTAAACCCCCCCTCCCCCTACACACACAAAATCCCATTAAAATACATTTATGTTTTTGGTTGTAACATGACAAAATGTGGAAAATTTCAAGGGGAATAAATACTAATTCAAGGCACAGCACGTCTGCAGAGGATTCCACCATCATTAGAAATAAAAATGATATATCTTGCGCTAAGTGATGAATTAAACGATGTGAAAAATGTATCAATTAATGACCTGCAGCTAAGTGCTCTACAGGGCACAAAATAAAAATGCAAAAAAATAGCGCTGCAGTTTATTTTTTTGCATTTGTACCATCATTGATTCGAATTTTATCTGTTTTTTTTTTTTTTTTTTTTTTTAATTTCCATGCCCGATTGCTCGCATTCGACGGCCGCGCGGAAATCTACCTTCCATAGAGGGGTGGTGATCAGGAGGAGCACCCACAAATCGTGTGAATTCTGCCCCATGTGTGCGACTGCATGAGGGGGGAGGGGGGTGTTTATCTTCCACCAGGCCCATCCGCACCGCACTGGATGCATGTACTCATATTCTGTACCGCAGAACCGTGCAACGCGCTACACCGCAACCCACCACTCTGCAGACCATCCGACAGACTTCTTTTGGGGGGGGGGGGACATTTTAATATATTATGTTATAAATTTATATTATAGTATTTTGATTATTATATAATATTATGTATGTATGTGTGTGTGTGTGTATATATATATATATATATATATATATATATATATATATATATATATATATATATATATATAAATTAGGGCTGCAACTAACAATTTTCATAATCGATTACTTATCTGATTTTATTGTTTTGATTAATCGGACATTAACCTTAAAAAAAGTTTTGGTGTATAATTTAGTTAATATGTAAAGTTTAAAAAAAAAAAAAGGCAATTTATTCTTAAATATCTCTATGCAGTGGTAAATATAAATAACCAACTATATGGGCATTATAACTAAAAGTCAGACATGAAGCTATATGACGGGTGGAAGGGAGATATAGATCTTTTATATATTAACTAATTGACATCTGCGCTATGGCCAAATGACGGCCACAGCGCAGACCTTTATTCCCGGGAGGCCGTCACATGACGGCCTCCCCCGTGTAGGGCGTGCGCTGAGCGCGCTGCGATCACTGAGTCACTGAGACTCGGCTGATCACCGATCCGAGTAAGGGGCCAGTCCTGGCCCCTTACCATGTGATCAGCTGTCAGCCAATGACAGCTGATCACATGATGTAAACAAAAGATCGGTAATAGTTTTTTTTTTTTTTCTACTCACGCTGATAGCGTGAGTAGAAAAAAAAGCCGGTCACCGGTTCAGATGTGAGGGACAAAGGTCCCGAAGTGCAAAAGGCACATCTGCCTCATCTGTGCCACCTAACGGTGCCACCTAACAGTGCCAATCAGTGCTGCCTATCAGTTTAACTGATCAGCGCTCACTATTGCCACCCATCAGTGCCCATCAGTGCCGCCTCATCAGCGTACATCAATGAAGGAGAAAAATTACCTGTTTTAAATTTTTTATAACAAAATATAAAAATTTTTTTTTATTTTTTTTTAAATTCAGTCATTTTACATTTATTTTTTTAACAAATAATAAAAACCGCAGAGGTGATCAAATACCACCAAAAGAAAGCTCTATTTGTGGGGGAAAAAATGATAAAAATGACATTTGGGTACAGTGTTGTATGACTGTGTAATTGTCGTTCAAAGTGCGTCAGCGCTGAAAGCTGAAAATTGGTCTGGATAGGAGGGGGGGGGGGTTTAAGTGCCCAGTAAGCAAGTGGTTAAAGTAGTACTAAAAGCTGAGACTTTTTCCATCAGCTGTTGGGTGCTACTGCCGCCAATGTGGGTAAGGGTAGCCAGCAGTGGAACCCTACTGCGGATGCGCGGGGCCCCGCTCCTCTCTCCTACTGGCCCGGCGACAGGGAGAGGAGGAGGGAGCCCCGTGGTGATGTCACAGGCCGCGGCCGGATCTCCCGGAAGTGGGAACAGGATACCTGTCAAAGGTGCCAATTGTGGCACCGGAGTGGGAGAGGAGACAAATGAGCAGAAGACTCTTAAGGAGTTACATTTATACAATCTACAGTTGGCTTTAAAGTGTAACTCCACTTCTGTTGAGATAAAAAAAAAAAAAGTGTTTCCCTCTGGGTGGTCTGTGCAAGGATTTTAACGACTTGACCTCTGGAAGGTTTTACCCCCTTCATGACCAGGGCAGGTTTTGCTATTCAGCACTGCACTACTTTAACTGGTATTTGCACAGTCATGCAATGCTGAACCCAAATGAATTTTCTTTCACAAACATAAATAAGAATTTTTCATTAGAATTTCGCACCATTAGTGGGGCCACAGCTCGGCCGATTTTATAGGAGTGACAATATAGTTCAGGACGCTAGCTTTTCAAATAGATTTTTCTCATTGGTTTTATAGCTCTTATCTCCTGTCACACTTTTAATAGGTGTTTTGAATAATATGCAAAATATGTATATGTCTTGTTATATGGAGCTTTGCTGCAGCTTTTTTGTGTACCGTATATACTCGAGTATAAGTCGAGTTTTTCAGCACATTTTTTTGTGCTAAAGTGCCCCCCTCGATTTATACTCGAGTCAAGCACTTTTCTGCAGCAAAAAATTTCATTTTGTGAACCGATTTTGGGGCCCCGTATCTCAGGGCCACTTGGTGCTAGGAACTCCAAATTTGGTGTGCAAACCCAGTGGAACTGGTACCATAACATATCCAAAGCTGGAGTTCCTAGCACTGAGTGGCCCGAGATACGGGGCCCCAAAATCGGTTCAGAAAATGTCATTCTCTGCTGCAGAAAAGTGCTTGACATTTTCTGAACCGATTTTAGGGGCCCCATATCTCGGGGCCACTTGGTGCTAGAAACCTCATCTTTGGATATTTTATGGTGCTAGTTCCACTGGGTTTGCACACCAAATTTGGGGTTCTTAGCACTAAGTGGCCCCGGGATACATGCCCCCAAATTCGGTCAACTGTGTCCATCTGCAGCAATGTCATTTAGGGACCCTTTGGGTTCAGAGACCCCAAATATAATATATATGTGTGTGTGTGTGTGTTTCTGTATATTTTCTGTATACTTTTTCTCTGACAACCCTGAGGAAGGGGCAGTCTCACACCCCCCCCCTCCCTGAAACTCATTGGCTTGACCACCTTTTTGCTACTTTAAATAAACAGATACAAATTATACCTTTTTTTTGTTTTTTGCATTTCATTGGATAGAGGGTGCTCCCTCCGCCTCCCTCCTGGGACGATTTACGTGCAGCCATCAAGTTTTTTGGGGGGAAAGAAAAAAACAATTTCTAATCAATGATGTGTGTGTGTATATATATATATATATATATATATATATATAATATTTATATTTATATTTATTTATATTTATTTATTTATTTATATTTTTTTTTTTTTTTTTTTTTTACATACAGAGCTTTCTTTTAGTGGTATTTGATCACCACTGGGTTTTTCTTTGTTTCTCTTATACTTAAAATTTTGAACAAAAAATCACATTTATCTTCGTTTCTGTTATAACATTTTTCAAATAACCTTTATTTCATACACTGAGAGAAAAAAAGTATTTGATCCCCTGCTGATTTTTTACATTTGCCCACTGACAAATAAATGATCAGTCTATAATTTTAATAGTCGGTTTATTATAACAGTAAGAGACAGAATAACAACAAAAATATCCAGTAAAATGCTTTTAAAAAAAGTTATAAATTGATTTGCATTTTAATGAGTGAAATAAGTGAAATGATCTCCTATCTATCAGCAAGATTTCTGGCTCCCAGGTGTCTTCTATACAGGTAACAAGCTGAGTTTAGGAGCACTCTCTTAAAGGGAGTGCTCTTAATCTCAGCTTTTTACCTGTATAAGAGCCCTTGCACACTGGGGCGGGGGGCGGCGTCGGCGGTAAAACGCCGCTATTATTAGCGGCGTTTTACCGTCGGTATGCGGCCGCTAGCGGGGCGGTTTTATCCCCCGCTAGCGGCCGAGAAAGGGTTAAATACCACCGCAAAGCGCCTCTGCAGAGGCGCATTGCCGGCGGTATAGCCGCGCCGTCCCATTGATTTCAATGGGCAGGAGCGGTAAAGGAGCGGTATACACACCGCTCCTTCACTGCTCCGAAGATGCTGCTGGCAGGACTTTTTTTACCGTCCTGCCAGTGCATCGCTCCAGTGTGCAAGCCCTCGGGGCTTGCACACTGGAATACATGCAGCGGCACTTTCGGGGCGGTTTGAAGGCGCTATTAGCGCAATAGCGCCTGCAAACCGCCCCAGTGTGCAAGGGCTCTAAAAGACACCTGTCCACAGAAGCAATCAATCAGATTCCAATCTCTCCACCATGGCCAAGACCAAAGAGCTGTCCAAGGATGTCAGGGACAAGATTGTAGACCTACACAAGGCTGGAATGGGCCTATAAGACCATCGGCCAAGCAGCTTGATGAGAGGGTGACAACAGTTTGTGCGATTATTCGAAAATGGAAGAAACACAAAATAACTGTCAATCTCCCTCGGTCTGGGGCTCCATGTGAGGTCTCACCTTGTGGAGTTTCAATGATCATGAGAATGGTGAGGGATCAGCCCAGAACTACACAGGAGAATCTTGTCAATGATCTCCAGGCAGCTGGGACCATAGTCACCAAGAAAACAATTGGTAACACACTACACAGTGAAGGACTGAAATCCTGCAGCGCCCGCAAGGCCCCCCTGCTCAAGAAAGCCCATGTACAGGACGGTCTGAAGTTTGCTAATGAACATCTGAATGATTCAGAGGAGAACTGGGTGAAAGTATTTTGGTCAGATGAAACAAAAATCGAGCTCTTTGGCATCAACTCAACTCACCGTGTTTGGAGGAGGAATGTTGCCTATGACCCCAAGAACAGAGTGAGAACCTCCTTCCCTCAGCCAGGGCATTGAAGATGGGTCATGGATGGGTATTCCAGCATGACAATGACCCAAACACATGGCCAAGGCAACAAAGGAATGGCTCAAGAAGAAGCACATTAAGGTCCTGGAGTGGCCTAGCCCTCCAGACCTTAATCCCATAGAAAATATGTGGAGGGAGCTGAAGGTTTGAGTTACCTTCAGCCTCTAAACCTTAATGACTTGGAGAGGATCTGCAAAGAGGAGTGGGACAAAATCCCTCCTGAGATGTGTGCAAACCTGGTGGCCAACTACAAGAAATGTCTGACCTCTGTGATTGCCAACAAGGGTTTCTTGACCAACTAATAAGTCATTAGTAATAAGTTTTGTGAAGGGGTCAAATACTTCTTTCACTCATAAAATGCAAATCAATTTATAACTTTTTTTTTTTAATGAAACATTTCCAACCTACCAATAAAATTATAAACTGAGCTTTTTTTTTTGTCAGTGAGCAAACGTACAAAATCAGCAGGGGATCAAATACTTTTTTTCCCTCACTGTAAATTTAGCCCAAAATGTATTCTACTACATTTCTTTGGTGAAAAAAAACGAAAACAGTGTTTATTATTTAGTCTGTAGGAAAGTTATAGAGCCCACAAACTATGGTGTGTGTATATGTGTGTGTGTGTGTGTATATATACCGTATTTATCGGCGTATAACACGCACCCCAAGTTTAGGAGGGAATTATAAGGAAAAAAATGTTTTAAGGAGAAAAACTTACATTTAAATGCCCATCAATGCAGCCTTGCACAGCGTCCATCTGCATGCGTGTCCAGTGTCATTTGCAGCCCTATCAGTGTCCATTTGCAGCCTTGCAGCTTTGTCAGTGCCGATCTGCAGCTTTGTCTGTGTCCATTTGCAGCCTTGGTGTCATTTGCAGCCTTGGTGTCATTTGCAGCCTTGGTGTCATTTGCAGGGCCCATCTGCAGCTTTGTCTGTGACCATTTGCAGCCTTGCCCAGGCTGCAGTTAAACTGCAGTGACTTGTCAGTGTCACTGCAGTTTGAAAATGGCGCCGCCGGCGCCGAAATACTCAGAGCCCGCTCTCGGTCATTTTCGGCCACTTTCGGCTCCACTCTTGGTCCCGCCCGGGATGGGTGTGACTGTGAGCGGGGCCGAGCGCCGCCCATATACAGATAGCCGAGTGTACTCGGCTAGATTCGGCTAGCTCCGCTCATAGTCACGCCCAGTCCCTGTGTCCATCATAGGGTGGGACTGGGCGTGACTGTGAGCGGAGCTAGCCGAATCTAGCCGAGTACACTCGGCTATCTGTATATGGGCGGCGCTCGAGTGGAGCCGAAAGTGGCCGAGAAGAGCCGAGGATCGGCTCTGTGTATTTCGGTGCCGGCGGTGCCGTTTTCAAATCGGCAACCGGCGATTGCTCCGCTCACAGTCAGCGGGGGATTGCAGGGGATCGGCGTATAACAAGCACCCGTGATTTTCCCCTGATTTTTAAGGGGGAAAAAAGTGCGTGTTACACGTGTGTGTGTGTGTGTGTGTGTGTGTGTGTATGTGTGTGTGTGTGTGTGTGTGTATATATATATAATATATATATATATATATATATATATAATCTCCAATACTGATGATCTAATTGCTTTAGGCCCAAAAATGCCAGAACAGTACAAATGACCCCTTTTTGGAAAATAGACTGTAAGAGGCATGGCAAGTTTTTTTGAAGTTGTGGTTTTTTTTTTTTTTTTTTTTTTTTTTTGGAAATTTTAAGAAATTAAAGGATACGTTCACTTTAAAAATAATAAATTCACGTTTTTTTTTTTTGCAAGTAAAAAAAGTGAATTTTTTTGTTTTTGTTTTGGAGCCTGTAAAGCATTGCAGATCGCTGGTGCCATGCAGGTCTCCTGCAGATCTGTCGGTGTATCTGTGTGCTCATACGTCCTGTACGGACAGGCAGATACCCTGACAGGAACAATCAATGAACACGGTGCTCCATAGCACTTGCAGTTCATTCACATACAGAGCTGTGTGAATGAATGAGGCAGCTGTGTGGGCGGAGCCCTGCATGGCCACGCTGATTTGAAAAAGTGACGGCTAGTACAGAAAACTTCTTCCCTTACTGCTGTCATGGGGGGGGGGATTGGACAGCAGCTGCAGCATTGGGAACATGTTCCACCCTAAAAATGGGTGGAACATGTTCCCAAGGTGAACTTATCCTTTAAATAACATTATGGGGTTGTTTGCACAATGTGTTTTATTTTTGTTTTTTTGTTTTTGTTTTTTTAATACTGTCATCTTAAAACTGGTGTGGCGGTGATCATTGATATTGCCTGCCTGGTGATGGTATGTAAAAAAAAAAATGTAAATTCAATTTTTTTTTTTCATATTGTCATCAGAGTAGTTCAGTGTCACCACAGTGACTGTGTGGGTGGGGGAGATGATGAGGATTTTTTTTTTTTCTTTTATTGCTTGCATTTTACAGAACATTACAGCGCTGCATATTTATTTAAAAGGCAGGTCACTTTTAATAACCTTTAATTACAATATTACTTTTTTTCACAATTGTATATGTTAAATTCATTTTTTTTTACCCATGACAGTGGTGTTACCCTTTAAAAACAAAAACAAAAAAAAAAAAAAAAAAAAAAAAACCAATGCAATGTGCTGCTAACATCCTACTGTGAGCCTGTGGCTGATGTTGAGAATGGGCCGTTACACTCGCTTCATAACTTGGGTTATCCGCAGAAATGTGGGGGAAAAGGTCCATGATTTTTTATTTTATTTTTCAAATCGCACCGCACCATGCAATTTGGCGTGTGCAAGAATGTATTCCGTTTTCTAATGACTAGGGATGCCATAAGGAATTAATGGCACCTCTTTTATACTGGTTAAAAGCCTTTTTTTTTTTTTTTTTTTTTTTTGCCTGGCGGTTTGGAACATGTACTATTATATGCATGTTGCCGACCTCCACATATGTGACTTATTAAATAAATATCACAATGTGCAAAGATGTGATGTCATCGCCCCCAACCTCTCCCCCTATAGGGTCCTTTCAAACGGGACGGATCCAAGATGATCCGCCCCATGAACATCCGTGGATCCCCGCTGAGCAGGCAGATGACAAGTCCTGTCAGAGCACCGCTCTCCCCTATGTGGGATCCGATGATGACGGACTGTAGAGTCCGTCGTCATCCGATCCGAAAACGGATGGAAAAGTAGGTTTTTCCTCCGTTACACTTTTTCGGATCGGAGCGGGTCGGATGTCACCACTTACATCCGACGCTCCATAGAGGTCTATGGAGGGTCCGTTCAGGTCCGCCTAAAAAACTGACAGGCGGACCTGAACGGATCGTTCGTGTGAAAGAGGCCTTAGTTACAGAAGGGTGCACACATGCCGTGATAGCAAATGTACCCCCTGTCACTTTTGGTGGGAGTAGCACCTGGCAAGGAAGGCCCATTTTAAGCATGCTAGCAGGGTGGATTTGATTTAAATCAAGTCTATTTAGATTCACAATTTAAATCCTGATTTAAGTCACTAGTAAAAAGGCTTTATTTAAATCAACTCAATTTTTAAATCATCATTTTTAAAAAGCAACTGTCATCTCTGTCCTGCAGAGGCTCCTCCTCTGACCCGCTATTGACTCCCCGACAGTCTCATTCACTTTAATGGGAAGACTGGTGATGTGGCAGTGACACAACAAGGTGAGGGGCGTGGCGGCAGCAGGCAAGTGGATGCCGCTAACAGGCGCTGCCATGATGGATCTGGAATGACAGGTGCTCTTTAAATATAAGGACTTATTCTTGCTCGTAGTTCGAATCTTTAATATTTGCAAACCAAATGAAAGGTTTCCTATTTAGAATAATAAGCTGTCAGGTTAGTAAAACGGCAATATCAGAACCAATCAATCGTACAGTTTGTAGTGTACATAGATTTGCAAAACAATGGTATAAAGGAATATTCCTGAACTTTTGTTTTATGACATGGTTACTGTGAAATTGTGTGAATGCATCAATGCAGTGCATGTTATGTCAGCTTTCAGAGCTTGGATTCATTCAATGATTTTACAAAATTTGTAAATATTGCAGAATATACAGCCTCATGATGCATAACTAAGATCCACTTCATGCTGAATAAACTATTATTGTATCCTCAATAGAAAAACAATCTTTAGATAGATTTTTACTCCAAAAGCATTTTATTAAAATTGGATAAAGATCAAAATAATCCGAATTAAAAATAAATAAAATCTGATTATTTTTTTTTATTTATCATTGATTTTTATCCACCCTGGTTTACATTGTATGGGAAATTGTGCCCCTTGTGCATGAACCATTAAGGTGACACTAAACTAAACTTTAAAAAATATACTCCATTCAAGGTCTGAAGTCCGCTCTCTGCTGACGTCACACAGATCAGTCCAGGCACCGCATCATTCCGTCTCTGGGAGTCGGGATCCTCCAGGTACCTGGACTGATAGGCGTCTCAGCGAGCCGCTCCGCCCCATTCCCCCCCCCCCACAGCTCATCGCTCCAGTGAGCGAGGAGGAGCATAGCAGGAGAGCTGCTGATTGACAGGCAGCAGCTCTCTACTCGGGGAGCTGTGAGAACCGAGCCATCAGCGGTTTTCGATCGCTCAGTTTTCAGTGCAGAGACGCCGGGGGACAGATGCAGCATCGGTCCGAATAACCCCCAAACCCATAATTCTCTTTTAAATCTTCAATCACCTGTGTATTACAAGGACCTGTATGATTGGGTACACATTGAATGGATTGTTTCGGTTCCTCCTATTACATAGTTTGGTAAATCTGCAGTAGGTTGTATGATTAGATTGTATAGTGTAGAGAAGTTCTGGAGATGTGAACTTCATGTTGCGGGTTGTCATGAGAGAGGATGAAGACCGCGGCTTCCGTTTTCACTGGTGCATTGCGTTAACACATACACTTTGGATGTGGGTTATCATGCATTTTACGTTCGTTGTGTCAAGCCCATTATTTTTGAATGGCCTGTACCACGCCATAGATGGCGCATTCCAAACTTTTTAAAGTGTTTTGTAAAGGATTTTTTTTTTTTTAACAAACATGTCTATACTTACCTGCTCTGTGTAATGGAATCGCACAGAGCGGCTCTGAACTTCCTCTTCTCGGGTCCCACACTGGCGCTCCTGGCTCCTCCTCTCTGTCCAGTGCTCCCACGGGAAGCTGCTTCTCATAAGGGCCCTCCTATGTGCTCGCTCCCGAGCCCTGCTGCTGCGTCCATTGACACAGATAGCGGGACTCGGCTCCGCCCCCTCGTCAGTGGCTTTGATTGACAGCAGTGGAAGACGATGGCTCCCTGTGCCCCAGCAAGGAAAGTGAGACCTGGAAGTGAGGGGGGAGAAGAGCTGCAGATGTGCGCAGCGCTGGAATGAATGAGGGCTCAGGAGGGGCCAAAATGTATGGCGAAACATTTTTTACCTTAATGCAAGGTAAAAAAAAATGTTAAGGCTATAAGAACGACTTTAATGCAATGTAGAGATTGTTCACATCTGTGCGCTGTGGTACAGTGGGGGAAATAATTATTTGATCCCCTGCAGATTTTGGAAGTTTGCCCACTTACAAAGAAATGAAGGGTCTATCATTTTTATCATAGGTGCATTTTAAATGATAGAGACAGAATATCAACCAAAAATCCAGAAAAAAAGCACATGATACAAATGTTATAAATTGAGTTTCAGTTCAAAGAGTAAAATAAGTATTTTATCCCCAAGCCAAACACGAATTAGTACTTTGGAGAAACCCTTGCACAGAGGTGAGACGTTTCTTGTAGTTGGTGACCAGGTTTTCACATCTCAGGAGGGATTTTGGTCCACTCTTCTTTACAGATCTTCTCTAAATCCTTAAGGTTTCTTGGCTGCCTCTTGGCAACTCAAAGTTTCAGCTCCTCCATAAATGTTCTATAGGATTAAGGTCTGGAGACTGGCTAGGCCACCACTCCATGACCTAACTCTGCTTCTTCTTGACCCACTCCTTTGTTGCCTTGGCGGTATGTTTTGGGTCATTGTCATGCTGGAAGACCCATCTATGACCCATCTTCAGTGTTCCCTCACTTTTCTCATGATCATCCTCACCCCATGAGGTGAGATCTTCCACTTAGCTCCCGACTGAGGGAGATTGAGTTATTTTATGTTTCTTCCATTTGCGAATAATCGCTCCAACTGTTGTCTCCTTCTTACCAAGCTGCTTGGCCGATGGTCTTGTAGCCCATTCCAGCCTTGTGTAGGTCTACAATCTTGTCCCTGACATCCTTGGACAGCTCTTTGGTCTTGTCCATGATGGTGAAGTTTGAATGGAAGAAAGAGATTCTGTGGAGAGCTGTTGGTTTTTTTTTTTTTTTTTTTTTTTTTTTTTTTTTTTTTTTTTTTATACACGTAATGAGTTGTCATTAGGAGCGCCTTCTTAAAATGACAGGACTAATCTGTGTACCACATGAGCACATACCCTAGCCAGTCTGTAGGAGCCAGAATTATTGTTGGTTGGTAGGGGATCAAATACTTATTTTACTCACTGAACTGAACCTCAATTTATAACATTTGTATCGTGTTTTTTTCCGAATTTTTGGTTGATATTCTGTCTCTATCATTTTAAATATACCTATGATAAAAAAT
This sequence comes from Lithobates clamitans, assembly GCA_037952925.1. Classification (NCBI taxonomy): domain Eukaryota; kingdom Metazoa; phylum Chordata; class Amphibia; order Anura; family Ranidae; genus Lithobates; species Lithobates clamitans. The sequence continues at coordinate 47,766 of JBBGZY010003689.1, forward strand.
TATAGACCCTTCATTTCTTTGTAAGTGGCCAAACTTGCAAAATCTGCAGGGGGTCAAATAATGAATTGTTTTCCCCACTGTACGTTACAATGAACATACGATGGAGTTCTTTGTGTGTTGGGATGCTTTGGGATTTATAATGAATTGCCCTGCAGTACATCCATGCTGGGCATTTGCAGTAATGTGTAGTGTTTTACCATGCGTTAATGTTACACACCAGTGTGAGTGGACCCCTAGGGTGCATTTGCACTTTTGCTTTGGATATGTGCATTTGTAATGCATGTTTAAATGCATACTTTTACATGTGATATTGCAAGCAGTGTAACTACCTAAATGTGACTTGGCATCAGCCTCCTACTATTCACTGTACAGCAGAGCTCAGAGTGGGAAAGGAGGAAGCAGCACCAGGGGTTAGGCTCAGGTGTGTTGCATTGCTCAGGTGCTAACAAACATGCTGAGAAGAGAAAAGAGCAGAGTGACTGAGCGATGACCTCATTAGTCTGCTGCTTCTCCTTTCACTGTCCCATCACAGGCTGGACAAGGGACAAGACCTGTAAGAGCTGCTAAACGGCAGTAGAGAAAATGTAGGTTTCCCGTCCTTCTGGAAGGGGTATAGTAGAATAGGAATATCTGGACAGCCGCACACCGGGATAAGCAGGTTAAATTCTTATTTATTAATGGAATAAGATCATAAAGTACATGAGACACCACTGGAGTAATACAGCTTACCAGCTGACGCATTTCGCACTTATACAAAGTGCTCACTCATAGCTGAAAAACATGAAAATCCCTTTCTTTTTTCCTGGAGAATGAGGAATTCCAGCTTGGTCTGTCCAGAGCGGTGGTAACTATTTCTGTTTCATTCAATATATCTAAACCTTCTGGAAGGGGCTTTGCTCTGTGACAGAGCTGTGTAAATCTCAGAACTGGTTAGACACTCACAGTTTGACTCGGAGCAATCCCACACGAGTGCCCCATAGCAAATGGCTTGCTACGTGGGGCACTCAGAGAACAGGAGGAGCCTAAAATGCCAGCAGGGGTCCTCAGAAGACCAAAAAAGGGGTCCGGCACACTTTTGGTGTGAATGCGATACGATGCGATTTCAGCCATGCAGTTTGTATGTTTGCAGTTCGCATCGCACAGACATCGCACGTGATCTGCCCAGCAATGCAGTGCGAATCACATGCGATGTCTGTCATCGCACAAGTGTGAACCGGGCCTACAGGAGAAAACTTTATTTACAAAATTTTATTTGAAACAACGAAAATTTTTTATTTTTTTTCCCCCCAAATTTCTGGTCTTTTATTTGTTTAGCAAAAAAATACCCCCCCCCCCATGGTGATTAAGTACCACCAAAAGAAAACTATATTTGTGTGAACAAAATTTCCTATGGGTACAGTGTTGCATGACTGCACAATTGTCATTCAAAGTGTTACAGCGCTGGAAGCTGAAAATTGGCCTGGGCAGAAGGTGCCCTGTATTGAAGAAAAAAAAGTAACTTTACAATCACTTTAGGCAGAACCCTGGAACTCTTCTGGGTCAGGGATGTAAAGCACTAAAGCATGGCAGACCGGCATCTGGTATTTTTTATGGAGCTCAGCAATGAAATTTCCCTCCTGTAATGTCAGTTGTGGTGCAGTACTGGTTGGTGCTGTGGGTAGTGATGTTGAGCATGACCTGTGGACGGGATACTGGTGGGCTGGGGGGGGGGGGGGGCAGGAGAGATATACTGTGAATAGATGTTGCCATCATTCTCTGCTCACATCTCTTGTCTCTCTGCAGGTAAATATGAGTACGGGCAGGTCGGATACAAGCTCCAAGCGGAAGAGGTCGACGCCACAAAAGTTCAAAAGCAGAAAGCTATTTGCTTCTTCGAGACATGACATCTTAGAGGTAATCCAAGACCCGGTCCTCACCGTTTTTGAACATGTATGTCTTTGACGAATATTCCGTTTGCCTCAGTGCTGGGTGTCATAGACGTCTCCCAACTTCCACCAATGTGGGCGGCAAGGACAGCGGGCAGATAATCCGTCCAGAGGAAGCACGTCTTAGGCTTTCACCATAGATTTAATCACTTTGCCACTAATGTAGCCTCTACCATTTGTCACTTGTAGAAGTAAATTTGGTGTTTTGTTGCTTTTATTTTACTCCTAATGTTATGGTGCTACTGGCAGGATGTGGGCTCACCCAAGGTGCAGAATGACAGTTGGTCTTCACCAGAGCTCCTAATAGTAGAGATGGGCTAGAATGCCTAGTGATCCCGGGTTTCTTTGCTGCAAGCTCTCACCAGGTTGCAGCTCTCAGTATTGACCCACCAAGGGGGTGGCTCTAGAATTTTACAAAGTCCTGCAGAAGGAGCCCAATAAGTTTGAAGTGCTCAACACCAGTTAAAATGTATAACTAAATGTACCTTAATATATGGTGGACCTGAAGGTCGTGAAGACAGGAGAAATGTAAAGAGCGTTGTGATGAATACGAAGTGTAAATGTAACCTCATGCTATTGCATTGCTTGTACATTGGAAATTGTCTAAACTTGTTCAATAAACAACTTTTTGATTTAAAAAAAAAAAAACGCCAAGGAGGTGGCTGGAACAGAAGAGGGTAATCGGGTCCAGGCAGAGGTTGTGGGCAGGGGACAGGCGGCAGCCAAGAGAGTAAGCGGGTACAGGCGGAGGTGGTAGACAGGCAGTATGCAAGAAAGTAGTTGGGTCCATGGAGAAGTAGTGTGTAGGCAAGAGAGTGGTTGAGTCCAGGCAGAGATAACGGGCAGGCAGCAGGCAAGAGAGTAGTCAGGTCCAGGCAGAGGTCAGCAGCGATAAGCAAGAAAGTAAACAGATGAGTCCATGCAGAGAGAGGTAGTGGGTAGGCAAGTGCGTTATCGGTCTAGGCAGAGTTTGAGAGCAGTAGGATGGCAAGAGAGTAGTCAGAGGTAATGGTAAAGCAGCAGGCAAGAGGGTAGTTAGGTTCAGGCAGAGGCTGTGGGCAGGTGGCAGATAAAAGAGTAGTCCGATCAATCTGGGTCAGCAAGCAGCAAGGCACTCGGAAGTATTATAATTCTGTTACATAAAAGATAGCTGGCAATGGGACAAGGCACCATCCACATCAAAGGCTGGTACTTAAATAGTGTTTTGGTCAGAGGACATGCCTGGCGTCCAATTCTGGAAGTCCTGGCAGGAATTCTGCAAGTACAATTGGAAGTCGCGCTGTATATGTCAACGGACACACAGTCTGGCTCAGGAGCAAGTTTGCAGGTGTGCCCCCATAGGAAGCAGCTTCCTATAATGGCAAAATTAAAAGAGGAGGAGCCTAGAGTGCTGTCAGGGGACCCCAGAAGAGAACGTTTGGGGTGGCTCTGTGCAATACCATTACACAGAGCAGGTAGGTAAACCATGTTTACTTTAATTTTTTTTCTTTTAAACATTACGCTTTACAACCGCTTTAAATATTTTACTATATATTGTAAATGACAAATGAATAATGTCCAGATAAATCACGACTTGATTTCAAGGATCCTCCACCCCAAATTGAAAACACACTCATCAATTTTATTTATCTTTCCATCACTGAAAGGAAAAACAGACTTTTCTATATCCCGGGGCAATACCTCCCTTTATGACGAATTTAGCTTTATTTATGGAATGAAATCGGTGAGTGTGTCCTCAAATAGTGCCACATCCAAAAATTGTTAGAAAAGAACTAAATACCCCTAAACTGACTTTTTAGGCACTTGTATATTCAAAAGGTTATAAATGAATAGATTAGCTTTATTTGTACACTGAATAACAGTCAAATCCTCAAGTAATAATCATCCATGGTTGCTGACAGCTTCATCTGCTTCTGTGAACTGAATGCCAGTAGTCTCCGACTTCAGCTTAACCACCTACCTACCGGGCACTTTCACCCCCTTCCTGCCCAGGCCATTTTTCAGCTTTCAGCGCTCTCACACTTTGAATGACAATTGCGCGGTCATGCTACACTGTAACTATGTGAAGTTTTTATTATTTTCTTCACACAAATAGAGCTTTCTTTTGGTGGTATTTAATCCATTCTGGGATTTTTATTTTTTACTTTAAAAAAAAAAAAAAAGTAAAAAAAAGACAGAAGAAGTTTTTTCTTAGTTTCTGTCAGTACATTTTGTAAAGAAGTAATTTTTCTCCTTCACTGATGTGCACTGATTAGGTGGCACTGATGAGGAGGCACTAATATGCTGCAATTTTATGGGCACTGATGGGTGGCACTGACGTTCATTGATGGGCTTTACTGATGGGCAGCACTGATGGACACAAAGCCAGCCCTGACTGGCATCTCTAATGAGCACTGGTTGCTGACACTTCTGTCGCTCTAATGTAATCAGTGCCCTGATTACATGTCTCACTGTCGCCTGCGAGGAGATGCCGCTGATCTGCTCTGCTCGCCACACTCTGACAGTGTGAGGCATGAAGGGCCGATTAACGGCACTTCCTTGTTTAGATGTGACCGGCTGTGATTGGAAACAGCCGATCACATGGGTTAAAGAGCCGTGTCAGCGGCTCTTTACAGAGATCGGGTCACGCCGTGTCTTAGCAACACGACGCAACAGCAATCGCTGCAGGCGTGCGAGAGCGGCTGTGCAGGTGTGCCGTCATATGACGTCCACCCAGAATGAGAGGCGCATTATCCCTCCATCATTTGACAGTGGGCGGTCGGCAAGTGGTTAAAGTGGATGTAAACACTGATTCGTGAAATTTGACCTAAGCACATATATCTGTATTTCTGCTGCTCCGTTCCTCTGTTATTAGCCTGATAACTTCTGACAAGTTCTCCAACACTGGAGGGAACGGCAGCTGGAAATTTGTGCCGAGGGAGGTTTCTATAAATAGATTAACAGAGAGCTTGTCTTGTCACAGCACAGCTCTGCAAGTCTCTGCCTATGTGGAGGGGGGGGGGGGGGTGTTCCTTTCCTCCAAGTCTCCCAGTGTAATCCAAGACTACACTGATACTGCTGAATGAGGAAGTGAAAATTCTAACCCGATGAAAGAATTCTAAAGCATATAGAAAGCTAAAGACAGCAGATATACATGTAAGACTTATGTAGTGAGATTTGTTTCATCTCTGTCTATCATATGAGGCTGTTCACTTGTATATGTGAGGATAAAAAGGAAATGGAGAGGGGGAGTTTAATGGTGCCACAATCTATTACAAAGGATACATTTTTCAATTAAAAAATGTTTTAATTTGATTAACAAGAGAGAATTTTATATATTTTTATATATATATATATATATATATAATATAAATATATAATTCTCTCTTGTTAATCAAAATAGAACATTTTTTAATTGAAAAATGTATCCTTTGTAATAGATTGTGGCACCATTAAACTCCCCCTCTCCATTTCCTTTTTATCCTCACATATATAAGTGAACAGCCTCATATGATAGACAGAGATGAAACAAATCTCCCTACATAAGTCTTACATGTATATCTGCTGTCTTTAGCTTTCTATATGCTTTAGAATTCTTTCATCGGGTTAGAATTTTCACTTCCTCATTCAGCAGTAGCAGTGTAGTCTTGGATATATATATATATATATATATATATATATATATATATATATATATATATATATATATATATATATATATATATATATATATATATATATATATATATATATATATATATATATATATATATATATATATATATAGATATATAGATATATATAGATATATATAGATATATATAGATAGATAGATATATATATAGCGCTCAACGGGCATGATTTTGTATCTATGTATGTCTTACAGAGCTAACCTTGTTCATATATATATATATATATATTATAAATTTTATCTCTTGTTAATCAACAAGTATCCTTTGTATAACATTTGTGGCACAATTAAAATACCCCTCTCCATTTCCTTTTCATTTTCTAATTTGGGATGTGGGTGCCTTGATCTCTTGAGTTGGTGTTGTCATCTCAATGTTATATATTTGAGGGTTTATATCCACTTGAACACTTATTTCCCCAGCTGTGACTTGAGTTTGTCTCAACGCGTTTCATCATCCATGACATTTTCAGGGGTGCACCCTGATACCCTAAATAGTCCCTCTCTTTGTTTTTTTACAATGAATGTCTTGTTAATAATGGGATTTGGGTATCCATATAAATAAAGAAAAGCCCAATTTACATTTCGTAGCTTTGCTACAGCAGGAAGCCAGCCCAGAACAATGATAAGCAACTCTGTTTTTTTTTAAAATCTTTGTTTATAACAGCAGCCGGAGTTCTCCCGGGCCAGAGATGGAGAGGCTCAAGAGAACCAACTGAGCTTGTCAAAACTCCCCGTCACCTTGCAGAACAAAGAGAACATGCCGGAGAAATGTCCGAATGGATCGGTGACATCAACCAGAGGGAGAGGACGGCCGAAAGGGAGCAAGAACAAGACCTTCCCTACCTTACCTACTAAAGTGAGATATTAAAGCAGATTTCATGTCGCTGTAAATCAGGGGTCCCAAACTGGCGACTCTCCAGCTGTTGCAGAAACTACAAGTCCCATCGTGCCTCTGCCTATGGGAGTCATGCTTGTAACTGTCAGCCTTGCAAGGCCTCATGGGAATTGTAGTTCTGCAACAGCTGGAGGGCCACCAGTTTGAGACCCCTGCTGTAAATAGTTTAAGCCAAGGTGACCCAAACAAACTATTTCCATTATTTAAAGTGGTTTTAAAAGAGAAGATTTATTTTTTTTACCTTAATGTATTTATGCAATAAAGTATAACTAAATTGCAGCGCGATTACACCACCTGTCAGATTTTATTGCTGTCTGTGTCCCTATTAAGGAGATTCTCGCTCTCTATTTGTCCTATTTTACCATTATCATTGAAAGTAAAAGAAAATCCTGAATTTTGGGTTGTCCCCAGAAAAGTAATAGAGGGGAAATCTTCCAATGGGGACACTAGTTCTGGTGACCTGGGGTGTCCCCAAGGAATTCTCTTTGCAGGGATTTCCTTTAACTTCCTGTTTTGGCTATGGGACTGGAAGTGAAGGTAAATCTCCCCAATGGGACACAGATGGTGGGGGGAAAAAAAAATCTGACAGGGGTTATAACCCTCCCTTACTCTATCCAAAATGAAAACAAAAGTTTCACCTATTGTTCCACCGTACATATACTGCAGCAGGGCGGCCCGGCTGCGTGAAAACAATGTACCTGTACGTTGTTTCCTTTTCGCCAGAGACCCGTTCCCCCTGTGATTGGAAACAGCGGGAGCCAGTTGGTGGGTCTGGCGGCCGCGATCGCCACCCGCAATTGTTCATAGGAGAGGCAGAACGGCGGTCTGCCTATGTAAAAAAAAAAGCAGACCGTCGTTCTGTCACAGAGGAAAAGAGAGGTAATTCCTGCTAATCAATCAGGAACACTTATGTCTACCTCCAGTCAGTCCATCCCCCACAGTTAGAAAGCACTCCCTAGAGCACATTAAACCCTTTCGATTGCCCCCCTGACGTTAACCCCTACCCTGCCAGTGTAATTTATACAGTGACAGTGCTTTTTTTTTTTTTTTTTTTTTTTATAAGCACGGATCGCTGTATTGGTGTCACCAGTTCCCAAAAAGTGTCACTTGGTGTCCTATTTGTCGGCCGCAATGTCGCAGCCCCGCTAAAATCACTGATCTTCCCCCATTACTTGTAAAAATAAAAATGCCATAAAAATATCCCATCGTTTGTAGATGTGATAACTTTTGCGCAAACCAATTGATATACGCTTATTGGTTTTTCTTTTACCAAAAACATGTGGCAGAATACATATTGGCCTAAACTGATGAAATTAGATTTTTTTTTTTTTTACATCTTTTTATTGGATGTGTTTTATAGCAGAAAGTAAAAAATATTTTTTTTTTTTTTTTTTCAAAATTGTCACTCTTTTTTTGCTTATAGTACAAAAAATAAAAACCGCAGAGGTGATCAAATGCCACCAAAAGAAAGCTCTATTTTTTGGGGGAAAAAAGGACATAAATTGTATTTGGGTACAGTGTTGCACAACCGCGCAATTGTCAGTTGCAGTGACGTATCGCAAAAAATGGCATGGTCATTAAGGGGGTAAAACCTTTTCAGGTTGAAGTGGTTTAAGGTAGAAAAAAACAATTGGCTCCCGCTGCGGTCAGTCACAGCCAGTGACGAGGGAGAGGGGGCAGGGCCGAGTCCCTCTGTTTGTGTCAATAGATCCAGACAGCAGGGCTCAAGAGCAAGCCCTCACAAGTGCCTCCATAGCAAGTGGCTGGCTATGGGGACAATCAGCGGGAGGGAGGAGCCAAGAGTGCCGGCGGGGGACCTGAGAAGAGGGGGAGCGAGGCTGTTCTGTGCAAAACTATTGGACAGAGCAGGTTAATATAACATGTTTGTTATTTTAAAGGGAAAAAAAAAAAAATCAATGTTTAGAATCACTTTAACTATGTATCCACTGTGTGTGCTGTAATGTACTGTAGTAGCATTAGCTACATACATGAAGCTGTACGGTGTTCCAGTAGCAGTACAAGTAACTTCTCGCCTGCTACCGGATTGGAAGTGTTGACCTATATGCTTCTCCTCCATTCAGGAGAAGCCTTGTAATTTTATCAGTGAATACAAGGCTTCCTCTGATTGGCTGAGGTGGGCAGATAATGTAACTATTTCCACCTTGGCCAAATAGAGAAAGCCTTATATTCACTGATATAAAATTTAAAATACAAGGCTTCTTCCGAATGGTGGAGAAACACTTGTTTCATTCCCATGACTTCCCGTCTGCTGACAAAACACAGCACCGCTTACTGTATATAACTAATGCAACTACAGCCCATTGCAGCTCACCCAACATCCACAGGGTTATGTGATGGAAATACCCTGTTTCCCCGAAAATAAGACCTAGCGTAATTGTCAGTGACGGCTGCAATATAAGCCCTACCCCCCAAATAAGCCCTAGTTTAAGTCCTTGTAGGTCTTATTTTTAGGGTAGGGCTTATTTTCGGGGAAACAGGGTAGGGCTTATTTGGGGGTAGGGCTTATATTGCAGCCATCACCGACAATCACGCTAGGTCTTATTTTCGGGGAAACAGGGTAGTTTGTTTGGGCCAAATGAACTATTTAAAGTGAAGTGAGAGCTGGAATTCTAGATTTTAAAGTGGTTGTAAACCTCAGACATGAAATATGAACAAAGCATATCTTCCTATAGTGTGTGCTTGTCTCAATTCAGAACACAAAGTGTCATTCCCGTCAGCTGCTTTATTCCTCTGCTATCATGAATCACTTCTGACAAGTTTTCCTGACACAAAGAGAAAAAAAAAAGGTGACAGGGAAGGAAGCTCCAGCACACAGCCTGTGATTGACAGCCTCAGCTCTGTTGCTGTGTGAAGTGGGGTGTGTGACCCTTCCCTCCAATCAACTGAAAGATCTCTTTACTGATCTCTGCAGTGTTTAGCTCTCCACCTCCCTTTTTTTTTTTTTTTTGAAAGCTCAGACAAACGTTATAAATTCTGGGCTTTGAATGGCTAAATAAACAGGTACAACTTATTTAGGAGGATTTCTTTCATCTCTGTATGACCTGAGGCCAGTCACTTCACTGGGTATACGAGAAGGTTTACAACCATTTTAAAGAATGCTGTGATTTCTTCAGCTATCTGTACGGTGGTCTCTCACCAGTGTAGGTCTTCTTATCTCATGATGTCACTTATTCCAGTAATTCTTTGTTCACAGGTGTATGACGTCCGCGAGGGGAAGGCTGCTGCATACACCTCAATGTCAGAGGGTGACCTTACAAGCGATTCTCCAAACATTGTGGTCATACCGCACAGAGGTAGAGGGAGACCTAGGGGAAGCACAAAGGTGAGACGTGGTAACATTACGGAGGCTGAAAAAGACCAATGTTGGGAATTTCCTAAATGGAACAAAACGGAAAAAAAATGACAGGAGTTCTGACCGTTTTTAAAAAGGGTTTGTTTTTAGATACTTTTAAAGTACAGTATCTCACAAAAGTCGGTACACCCCTCACATTTCTGTAAATATTTTATTCTATCTTTTCATGTGGCAACACTGAAGAAATGACACTTTGCTACAATGTAAAGTAGTGAGTGTACAGCTTGTATAACAGTGTAAATTTGCTGTCCACTCAAAATAACTCAACACACAGCCATTAATGTCTAAACCGCTGGCAACAAAAGTGAGTACCCCCCTAAGTGAAAATGTCCAAAATGGGCCCAAAGTGTCAATATTTTG
>JBBGZY010003690.1:2500-60050 GCA_037952925.1 Lithobates clamitans
ATCACTGACCTAGGAGGATGGGAAAAAGTGGTACGTACACTTTTTTTTCCTCTGGGACAGGCATAACCAACGAAAAGGTTGAGGAGACTTCTCCTTTAACAAGGAGTTTTACCCCTTTTTTTGGCTTTCCACAAAAAGCTTGGAAGGCTTTTCACAAGATTTTGGAGGGTGTCTGTGGGAATTAGTACCCATTTGTGAGGTCAGGTACTGACGGAAGCTTATATCATTGGGCACCAATGAAAAACACCTGGTTCAAAATCGGCATTCCAATTCTTCCCAACAGTGTAGAGTAGGGTTGAGGTCAGGACTCTCGAGTTCCTCCACACCAGACTGGTCAAACCATGTCTTTACGGAGCTGGCTTCATTTTTCTGGGAATGCTTTCTTATTAATTGTGTCCATTTGTGAAGGCAGGTACTGAGGTTGGATGACAAGACCTGGCTCACACATCAGGTCTTACGTTGGGCACCAAAAAAGAGACCTGACTCGCACATTGGGCACCAAAAAAAGAGACCCGACTCACGCATTTGGCCTCGCATTGGGCACCAAAAATGAGACCTGGCTCACACATCAGGCCTCACGTTTGGCACCAAAAATGAGACCTGGCTCACACATCAGGCCTTGCGTTGGGCACCAAACATGAGACCCGGCTCACACATCAGGCCTCACGTTTGGCACCAAAAATGAGACCTGGCTCACAATCGGTGTCTTAGTTCACCCCAGAGATTTTCAGTAGGATTGAGGTCAGGGCTCTGTGCAGGACACTCGAGTTCCTCCACACTAAACTGGTCAAACCATGACTTTATGAAGTTGGCTTTGTACATGGGCACAGTCATGGTGGAACAGAAAAGGGTCTTCACCAATCTGTTATCACAAGGTTGGAGGAGCCCAATTGTCTACAATGTCCTTTGTATGATGGAGGCTTACCAGGATCATTCACTGGGGACACTAAATTCAATCCTTTGATGGTCCACATACCTTTGGTTAATTGGGTAGGTGTGATGGTCAAGCCTTTGACCTTATAGTGTACTGTAGGGCCAGTTTTGCTGGCAGTATGATTGCTGGAGAGAATCAAAACACCTGGAGAACATCTGAACCAATGTGGGAAAAATATACAAACTCCATGGATAGTTTATTGGGGAGCAAACCCCCAGATGCTAATGTTGCAGTGCTACCCATTTATGTTCCCCCAACCCCATCGGTGGCCATCTATGTACTGTTCAGTTTAGAGCTCTCCTGGATTGTACAGGTATTTTGTCCCATACACAGTACTGTGATGGTTCTTCCTTCTCAGTAAAGGTAGAAGAACCTGCATCAATGGAGATGGACAACAGCCTAGCTGACAAAGAGGAGAGCTGCTACGACAACGCAGAGGCCGCGTTCAGCGATGACGATGAGGAACTAAACAACAAAACCACTGACAACGGTACGAGCTCCTAGTCCTCCCCTTTTTTTTTTTTTTTTTTTTTAACTCAGCATTAAAGCTTATCAAAACGCTAAATCAGAAATGTACTTTATTGTAGCTTTCCAGTCCTTAAATGACTGCATTCGTTTTACTTTTTCACCTGGAAATCCTGCCAGTAACACACTTCCTGTCTTTGGGTGACAACACTCACTGTACTGTATCTTTGCAGGAGCAAACGTTGTCACCCTAGGACAAGGGACTACCTACAGAACACTCCCTCATCTCCATACCATTGGGGGGAGGGAGGTGTTCTGTAGTTCGCCAAAGACAGTTTAAAAAGCTGATGATATTGAGATTTCAGTTCAGTGCACAGAAAGTTGCAAGACAACTGGGATTTCGAGTCAACAGGAATCTTTCTGTACTTGCAGAAAATATACCTAACCTGAAAAAAGAAAACAAATGCAGCTACCGCAACTTAAAGGACGGGTAATCTGCAATAGATGACATTTTTGTTCTTGAGCCTTGATGCGCTTTACATTCCTCTACAGTGAATGCACTTTTAATCTTTCCATTAATGGGTCAGTTCAAAATTTTTAGATGGAGCCTGGTGGGCCGGGTTGCCCAAATTTCAGGATTTCTCTACACAAGTCACTGACGATACGAAACGTGTCAGCTGATCATTTTGTAACTGGGGGAGGAAAAAAAAGAGCAATTCGTCGCAAGTGATGATGACAAAAAGTTCCCTGGATGTAATCCAGATGGCCAGTCCAGAGACTCAGACTGTGCCTGACATTAATAACACAAGACCCTTCCATCTACAAATATATGTGACTCCACACCGCCACATCCTGGTGCTTCTGTAAAGTGCAGGCCTACCCCGATCTGTGTGAGCACCCGCAATGTGTAAAACCAAGGACACCTCAGCTGCACATAGTCCCTTCCTCCCTTAAGTTGCAACACCTTAGCTGTGGACGTAGCATCTTGGCTGTGGATATGTAGCCCCTTCCTCAAAGTTACAGCTACTTACAGCCTTAGCCATGGACGTAGGGCCTTCATACCTTAAGTTACAGCTACAGCACCTTAGCTGTGGACGTTTAGGGTCTTCTATGGGACATAGCTGTAGCTTCTATGGGTTAAACTAGATGGACTTGTGTCTTTTTTTCAACCAAACTATGTAACTAATGTAGTTCCTTAGCTGTGAACGTAGCGCCTTGCTTAAAGTTACAGCACCTTAGCTGTGGACGTGTAGGGCCTTAGCTGTGGACGTGTAGGGCCTTAGCTGTGGACGTGTAGGGCCTTAGCTGTGGACATGTAGGGCCTTGGCTGTGGACGTGTAGGGCCTTAGCTGTGGATATGGCACCTTCTATGGGATGTAGCTGTAGCTTCTATGGATTAAACTAGATGGACTTGTGACTTTTTTCAACCAAAGTATGTAGTGCCTTAGCTGTGGACGTAGCGCCTTCCTCAAAGTTGTAGCACCTTAGCTGGTGGACGTAGGGCCTTAGCTGGTGGACCTGTAGGGCCTTAGCTGGTGGACCTGTAGGGCCTTAGCTGGTGGACCTGTAGGGCCTTAGCTGGTGGACCTGTAGGGCCTTAGCTGGTGGACCTGTAGGGCCTTAGCCGGTTGACCTGTAGGGCCTTAGCCGGTTGACCTGTAGGGCCTTAGCCGGTTGACCTGTAGGGCCTTAGCCGGTTGACCTGTAGGGCCTTAGCCGGTTGACCTGTAGGGCCTTAGCCGGTTGACCTGTAGGGCCTTAGCTGGTTGACCTGTAGGGCCTTAGCTGGTTGACCTGTAGGGCCTTAGCTGGTTGACCTGTAGGGCCTTAGCTGGTGGACCTGTAGGGCCTTAGCTGGTGGACCTGTAGGGCCTTAGCTGGTGGACCTGTAGGGCCTTAGCTGGTGGACCTGTAGGGCCTTAGCTGGTGGACCTGTAGGGCCTTAGCTGGTGGACCTGTAGGGCCTTAGCTGGTGGACCTGTAGGGCCTTAGCTGGTGGACCTGTAGGGCCTTAGCTGGTGGACCTGTAGGGCCTTAGCTGGTGGACCTGTAGGGCCTTAGCTGTGGATGTGGCACCTTCTATGGGATGTAGCTGTAGCTTCTATGGATTAAACTAGATGGACTTGTGACTTTTTTCAACCAAAGTATGTAGTGCCTTAGCTGTGGACGTAGCGCCTTCCTCAAAGTTGCAGCACCTTAGCTGGTGGACGTAGGGCCCTAGCTGGTGGACGTAGGGCCTTAGCTGCTGGACGTAGGGCCTTAGCTGCTGGACGTAGGGCCCTAGCTGCTGGACGTAGGGCCCTAGCTGCTGGACGTAGGGCCCTAGCTGCTGGACACGTAGGGCCCTAGCTGGTGGACACGTAGGGCCCTAGCTGGTGGACACGTAGGGCCCTAGCTGGTGGACACGTAGGGCCCTAGCTGGTGGACACGTAGGGCCCTAGCTGGTGGACACGTAGGGCCCTAGCTGGTGGACACGTAGGGCCCTAGCTGGTGGACACGTAGGGCCTTGGCTGTGGACGTAGAACTTTCCTCCTTAACATTACAGTGGCACACAAGAAGCCCAGGCAGGCCAAAAATAACCAAATTCTTCCCCCAGCCCCCCCTTGCATGTGACTACATCAAACAACCAACATTGAAGTCTGAACCATCTGTTATGTTTTCTCACATTCCCCAGGAAAGAAACGGGACTTCAGGTTTCACCCCATCAAAGAGACGATCATTGAGGAGCCGGCGGACATCACGCCGTATCTGGAGCAGCTGGAAGAGCCGCTGAGAGAGAAGGTTGTTTCTTTGCAGAAGGAAAGGTGAGTAGTTTGTGTATGTGTACCTACTGACACCTGCCTGTCAAAAGATTACATTCAGTCTGAGTGAGTGATCAGTGGGGGTGGGGAAAATTCTTCCTTCATGCAGCTGACTGATGACATCATTTTCCCAGACTGCACCTCTCTTGATCTGCACTCATTGCTGTTTTTTGTGGCACGCTGCACAGCAGGGAGCTGAGTGTAATCTGAGACCTGAGTAATGGATACCCCCCTTTACACAAACTCATAGGGAAAGGATATGCTTTGTTACAAAATTAGCCAAGAACGAGGGATGGACTGCCGGGAGAGAGAATGCTAGGAAAACCAGTTTCTGAAAGCACTTTATAGGTCCTTCGCTATCCTCCAGTGCTTGTTGTGGTCACTCTGTGCCGGTTTGATACTCCCATGTGTTTAGTATTCGTCTGTCATGGAGCCTTCTTGTTTATATCTTACAGTGATATGGAGTCGCAGTGCGAGCTGATGCAAGATATAGTGGAGCAGATTCTAGAGGTAAGTGCTTGTGAAGCATCTACTTGAAACTGATGTTTCAGATGAAAAACTTGCCGACAGCCAACAGTGCTGGCTCCCCAAGGCTCAGAGATGTACCAGATTGTCGTGACGAACTTCCAGGTGTACGGACGCGCGTGCGCGCCCCCTGCCTCTCATTATGCGGTTGGATACAGTACGAGTTCGTCAGCAGGCTTGCAGCCAGTGATTTTGGCTGTGAGACTGCTGATTGGTGTGGCCAATCGCAGCCACTGATCATCCCTCCCAGAAAGTGTCAGCGCCAGTTAGAGGTGTAACTAGAATCTTCAGGTCCCCAGGTGCAAGAAACCATGAAGGGACCCCAGACTGTGGCCCTTCCCTACCACCTCGGGGGCAGATCGCCAGGGAACGGTCGCAAATAAGACCTTTGTGACCCTGGTAGTTACGCCACTGGTGTCAGTGTTTTGTTTTTTTGCTTTCATTTTATTTTTACAATATTTTTTATAATTTTTTTAGACTCCCCGTTGGGTTTCATTTGGGTACAGCGTTGCATGACCGCGCAATTACCAGTTAAAGTAGTGCAGTGCTGAATAGCAAAAAGTGCCCTTGCCATGAAGGGAGTATAACCTTCCAGAGGTCAAGTGGTCAAAGCCAATGATATGCAGTAGAGAAGGGTATTGGGGGATCAGGAATATAAAACTTGTCCTTATTTTTTAGGGTCAAACAAAGCATAAAGTCACTCTCCGCTTCCTTTAGAGACACCAAGAGCTTTCTGTGTCTAAGCCCTAGCACAGTGATGGAGAACCTTGGCACCCCAAATGTTTTGCAACTACATTTCCCATGATGCTCATCTACACTGCAGAGTGCTTGAGCATCATGGAAAATGTAGTTCCAAAACATCTGGGGTGCCAAGGGTCGCCATCACTACCCTAGCAGGTTGCAAAGTTCCTCGGAGGAGGACTTGGGTGGAGTGCCTGTGTTTGCTGTTTTGAGCAGCTTCGTTTTGCTGATTCTATGGGAAGGAGATGCAGCTTTTTGTTTCAAGGGGAGGTGATGGAGCCAAGAGTTTGGCCGGCGGAGGCACTGGACCTGAAGAGGTGCTTGAAACTCGTAACTGCCATTAAAGCTTGTCCCATTCAATGGTGGATGGTTAGATGTCAGAGGTGATGATCTGAAGAAGGCACTTCCTCTCTTGCTGGCTTTGTCAGTGTAGCTCCATAATAGCCTTGTAGCACCATATCCCAACTTCCTATCACTGCCATCATACCGGGTAAACAGAGTGGAGAATTGCTTTCCAAGTATAGATGGTCCAGGAGCCAATTTCCAGGTACTCTTGACCTGCTGATCCCGCCATCTGACAACTAATGTAGGCCTTACACTTGGCACTTACCAAGTAGACTAATGCTTTCATCACTGGAAGGGCGAATGCCATGTCCCCTACTCATCTCCTTCCCAGGCCTGAGTATGGCCGAGTGACAGGTGCTCTTCCAACAGGAGGCTAGGAGGTGAACTCTCTTCTCTTCTTCGCAGGATGAATTTGATTCAGAGCAGTTGTCCATTTTGGCTTCCTGTCTCCATGAGTTGTTCAAGCACCATTTCCGGGGAGAGGTCCTACCAGAGGAGATCACAGATGAGTAAGTGCCCCCTGACCCCTGTGGCCAGATATTTTGTTCTTCTCCGTAAGGGCAGAAGGCTTCTCGATCCAAAGCTCTTGAAGGGGCCATGTCATGTCAGTTTGTTGGGTTACAACTGAACTGAAGCTAAAAGAAGTGAACAGGTTTATGACAATACCAGATTTTTAGGGTAGTTTAGTCACACAAGGCAGAATGTGAGGGGCAATAGGGTGATTGAAGCCCATAATTGTGGAGCTTTAGCAGTTTACCGTACTGCCAGCAGCATACCGGCCACCTTCTGAAGGATCACGTACAACATTGTGAGGTAAGATATGTGAGACAATGGCCTGTAGTGGTCATATCAGTGCAATATGAAGGACTGAGGGTTGACTGGGACAGTAGTGCAGGCATTTGGCCTATGGGTCAACAATATAAGTGTTGTAAAAGAGGATCAAAGAATTACATTGGTGGACTCTGTGGGACTTTGGTGTTGGTGGGTTTGGATGGTACCACGTAGAGACACTGTGGTTGGCCAGTGGAATTTTCAGGCTGATCGGGATAAATGATACTTTGTTGGACCTCCTACATTGGTTTGGTTTACCTGTTACCCTCTGACAATGTTTGCATGTATTTATCAGGTCTCTGGAGGAGACTGTCGGGAAACCCCTCTACCTGATATTCAGGTAAGTCTTCCTTACATCCTCTTTACTCAACCTGGCTCACCAAGACTTTATCATCTTCACTTTCCTTTATCTTCTCTGTCTCCAGAAACCTGATCCAGATGCAAGAAGATAGCAATGGCTTCTCCCTTCTTCTAGACTTGCTGTCTGAACTCTATCAGAAACAGCCTAAGATTGGCTATCACCTGCTGTACTACTTAAAGGCCAGGTAAGGAGATATTATAGGTTGGGTAGCAAAGACTGGCATTGGATGGGCTGGGGAATAAAGACTGGTATACGATAAGCTGGGAAACCAAGACTTCAATAACAGAGAACAGAGACTGCTATATGATATGCTGCAGAGTGGAGACTGGCATGTAATAGGTTGGAGAATGGTGACTTGAGTAGGATAGGATGGAGGAATGGATACAGTTATATGATAGGTTGGGGAACGGAGACTGGTATATGATTGGTTTAGGAATAGAGAATGGCATACTATAGACTGGTATATGATTGGTTTAGGAATAGAGAATGGCATACTATAGACTGGTATATGATTGGTTTAGGAATAGAGAATGGCATACTATAGACTGGTGTATGATTGGTTGAAGAACTCCGAACGGTATACATCAGGTTGGGGAAAGGAGACTCGAATACACTGGGTTGGGGACCAGAGAATGTTATGTGATAGGTTGGGGACCAAACTGGTATGTGATAGGTTGGGGACCAGAGACTGGCGTATGATAGGTTGGGGACCAGAGACTGGCGTATGATGGGTTGGGGACCAGAGACTGGCGTATGATAGGTTGGGGACCAGAGACTGGCGTACGATAGGTTGGGGACCAGAGACTGGCATATGATAGGTTGGGGACCAGAGACTGGCGTATGATAGGTTGGGGACCAGAGACTGGCCTATGATTGGCTGGGGACCAGAGATTAGTCTGATAGGTTGGGGACCAGAGACTGGCGTATGATAGGTTGGGGACCAGAGACTGGCGTATGATAGGTTGGGGACCAGAGACTGGCGTATGATAGGTTGGGGACCAGAGACTGGTGTATGATAGGTTGGGGACCAGAGACTGGTGTATGATAGGTTGGGGACCAGAGACTGGTGTATGATAGGTTGGGGACCAGAGACTGGTGTATGATAGGTTGGGGACCAGAGACTGGTATATGATAGGTTGGGGACCAGAGACTGGCGTATGATAGGTTGGGGACCAGAGACTGGCGTATGATAGGTTGGGGACCAGAGACTGGCGTATGATAGGTTGGGGACCAGAGACTGGCGTATGATAGGTTGGGGACCAGAGACTGGCGTATGATAGGTTGGGGACCAGAGACTGGCGTATGATAGGTTGGGGACCAGAGACTGGCGTATGATAGGTTGGGGACCAGAGACTGGCGTATGATAGGTTGGGGACCAGAGACTGGCGTATGATAGGTTGGGGACCAGAGACTGGCGTATGATAGGTTGGGGACCAGAGACTGGCGTATGATAGGTTGGGGACCAGAGACTGGCGTGTGATAGGTTGGGGACCAGAGACTGGCGTGTGATAGGTTGGGGACCAGAGACTGGCGTGTGATAGGTTGGGGACCAGAGACTGGCGTGTGATAGGTTGGGGACCAGAGACTGGCGTATGATAGGTTGGGGACCAGAGACTGGCGTATGATAGGTTGGGGACCAGAGACTGGCGTACGATAGGTTGGGGACCAGAGACTGGCATATGATAGGTTGGGGACCAGAGACTGGCGTATGATAGGTTGGGGACCAGAGACTGGCGTATGATAGGTTGGGGACCAGAGACTGGCGTATGATAGGTTGGGGACCAGAGACTGGCCTATGATAGGTTGGGGACCAGAGATTAGTCTGATAGGTTGGGGACCAGAGACTGGCGTATGATAGGTTGGGGACCAGAGACTGGCGTATGATAGGTTGGGGACCAGAGATTAGTCTGATAGGTTGGGGACCAGAGACTGGCGTATGATAGGTTGGGGACCAGAGACTGGCGTATGATAGGTTGGGGACCAGAGACTGGTGTATGATAGGTTGGGGACCAGAGACTGGTGTATGATAGGTTGGGGACCAGAGACTGGTGTATGATAGGTTGGGGACCAGAGACTGGTATATGATAGGTTGGGGACCAGAGACTGGCATATGATAGGTTGGGGACCAGAGACTGGCGTATGATAGGTTGGGGACCAGAGACTGGCGTATGATAGGTTGGGGACCAGAGACTGGCGTGTGATAGGTTGGGGACCAGAGACTGGCGTGTGATAGGTTGGGGACCAGAGACTGGCGTGTGATAGGTTGGGGACCAGAGACCTGGCGTATGATAGGTTGGGGACCAGAGACCTGGCCTGTGATAGGTTGGGGACCAGAGACTGGCGTGTGATAGGTTGGGGACCAGAGACTGGTGTGTGATATGTTGTGGAATAGTGACTGATATACGATGGTTTTGAATATGATGGGCGGGGGATAGATTGGGCTTAGTGCCATGTTTGGCGTTGGCTGTGAGATTGCTTCCCCTCCCCCGGCAGGGTCTGTATCAGGTCAGGGATTTAATCCGCCTCATTATTTTCTTCTTCTACTTAATAACATCCAGTGCCTGTACTCTGCGTCCGGATTGTTTATTGCAACTAATTAATTGGCAGAACAAATTTCCCTCCTAATCAGGGAACACGGCTTCCTGAATGATGAAATGTTTTCTCTGTTCTGAGACATGGCTGGCAGTGCCCTCTGCCCGGACCTCTGCCGCGCCCCTCTGCTCGGACCTCTGCTGCGCCCCTCTGCTCGGACCTCTGCTGCGCCCCTCTGCTCGGACCTCTGCTGCGCCCTCTGCCCGCACCTCCGCCGGGCCCTCTGCCCGGACCTCCGCCGGGCCCTCTGCCCGGACCTCCGCCGGGCCCTCTGCCCGGACCTCCGCCGGGCCCTCTGCCCGGACCTCCGCCGGGCCCTCTGCCCGGACCTCCGCCGGGCCCTCTGCCCGGACCTCCGCCGGGCCCTCTGCCCGGACCTCCGCCGGGCCCTCTGCCCGGACCTCCGCCGGGCCCTCTGCCCGGACCTCCGCCGGGCCCTTCGCCCGGCCCTCCGCAGCGCCCTCTGCCCGGACCTCCGCAGCGCCCTGTGCCCGGCTGTTCAGGAGACCAAAGCGCATCAGTCCTGATTATGTGATGAACAAACCTCAGGCAAAGCACATAATGTGTGGTGTGTTGGGTGATCAGTAAAGTGCAGATCAGCCTTGACACTTCCCAAGGGGGTGGGGCTATTATTTTGGCGGAGGATCTATGTGAACATCGAAGGGCCAAGCTGCAGAAAGTGCCAGTATGTACTAACTGCATCTACTGAATTCTGTGATTTCAGTCTAGAAATACACGTTAGACACCTGGGCTGAGAAAACCATTGACCATTGGGACCATTGCTGAGCCCCTACTTTTGGCCTAGCTATTCAGGCTTGAGTAGTATGAGCCATTGACCTGGAGCAAGCACGTGGCAATGGAAGGCACCATTGTTGAGATTTACCTACTTGTCCCATACCTAAAAGAAGACTGAAATAACAGTGGCCTCTCATTGTATCTCCGACCCAATCGTCTCTGGAAATGGAACAGACGAGACAGGAGGAACACGAGTAACAGTAGATGTTGATGGAAGAACCTCGGACTGGAGATGCCAACCCTGAGGATCCAGCAGAAGATCAGGCCTGGAGAGACAAGAGAACAGTAGCGCCACCAGAGATTCAGGAGGGCATGAAATTCTATAAACAATAGGTGGACGCAGCCCAGAGGCTTCAGCGCTTTACAGCGGCTTCGGTATTCAAGATGCAGCCTGATGATGTCACACTGTGGGAGTATGTTGATGGGCGTGGCTACACATTTCAAGCCCCTTCGAGGCTTGACAAAAGGGGGCGTCCCACGAAACGCGTAGCCACACACATCGACACACACCCACAGCGCGGGATGAGCCCACTTCTATATGCGTTCACACGATTAGCCACAATTCGGTGTCGTGTTTTCAGGGACCAGACAGATGTACCCAAGGATGGAGGTGGCTGCCGTGGTCAGAATAAAATGCCATGATCAGGAATTGGTGGGGTGGATAGAGTTTTCCTATCACCACCATCTCCATCGTATGTCAAAATCTGAAAACCAAAACTGTTATTGTGGCCCCTTAGCAGTTGATAGGATTTAATTTTGTCAAAAGGGAGATTGTGAATGGTTGGTGGGAGGGACTTGTTTCTCTGCACACTGTATGGGTCTCTGATCTCACCCATCGCACCTTGACTCCATTTTGACCTCTAATTCTCCCCCCCCCCCCCTGGCTTCCTTTCTTCAGCAAAGCCGCGGCCGGGAAGATGAACTTATACGAGTCGTTTGCTCAGGCCACCCAACTCGGGGATCTGCACACCTGCCTGATGATGGACATGAAGGCCTGCCAGGAGGATGACGTGCGTCTGCTGTGTTACCTGACCCCCTCTATATACAGCGAGGTACAGCCCACTCTATGAAGATGGAGGAATTGATGGGTAGATCTGAGGGGTGAAGGTGCAGGAATTGGGGTGATATGAGAGGTGAAGGTGCAGGAATTGGGGGATGATCTCAGGGGTTTAGGTATGGGATGATATGAGAGGTGAAGGTGCAGGAATTGGGGTGATATTAGAGGTGAAGGTGCGGGAATTGGGGGATGATCTCAGGGGTTTAGGTATGGGATGATATGAGAGGTGAAGGTGCAGCAATTGGGGTGATCTGAGGGGTGAAGGTTCAGGAATTTAGGGGTGATCTGAGGGGTGAAGGTGCAGAAATTGGGGAATGATCTGAGAGGTGAGGGTGCGGGAACTGGGTTCATCTGAGGGGTGAAGGTGCGGGAACTGGGCTCATCTGAGGGGTGAATTGGGGGTTGATCTCAGGGGTTTAGGTGCAGGAATTGAGGTGATATGAGGGGTGAAGGTCCAGGAATTGAGGTGATATGAGGGGATGATCTGAGGGGTGAAGGTCCAGGAATTGAGGTGATATGAGGGGTGAAGGTCCAGGAATTGGGGTGATATGAGAGGTGAAGTTGTAGGGAGGTGGTTGGGTAATTCAATAACTTAGCAGCTTGAGCCATGCTGAGCGATGGGGCGGCCATCTTGGTTTCGGTATAACTGAATTTCTGGCTACACAGCAGGGGGATCTCACTCTTGTCTTGTTTCCCTCCAGTTTCCAGATGAAACGCTGCGGAGCGGAGAGCTCCTGAACATGATTGTGGCCGTCATAGACTCCGCCCAGGTAGGGGGTTCAGTTTGTAATGTGTAGTAGAGGATATGTGTGAGCAGAGCAGTGCTGAGCTCTGTAGGAGGAGCGGCGGTCCAGTAACATCCTGTGTATGTCTCAGCTGCAGGAACTGGTGTGTCACGTCATGATGGGGAACCTGGTGATGTTTCGGAAGGACTCCGTGCTCAACATTCTAAGTAAGTGCCCTAGGTTGGGGATGGAGTGCCTGGGGTTTTGGCGGGGTGGGGGGTGCTCTGTTGCCTATTTCATTCGGGGTTTTTTTAGGCATTTTTAGTGCCGACGATTTACACAGCACTTTGCATATTGTACATTCATATCAGTCCCCGCCCCCGAGGAGCTTACAATACAAGATCCCTACCTTGCATACAAAAGGCTCTAGTGGTGGCCAACCCCTATTTACAACACATAGCTCGGTTTGTTTTTGGTTAACGCTTAGAAGTTAGGACTTTTCTTCATTGTTGTCAGGATGTTCTTGGCCCTATTTGATGTCACATTATTGGTGCTGAGGTGGTCACATGATCCTGAGTGGGCGGGGACAGTAAGGTCTGTGTCTCTCTTCCAGTTCAGAGTTTGGAATGGGAAACCTTCGAACAGTACTGTACGTGGCAGCTCTTCCTGGCCCACAATGTCCCATTGGAGACCATCATCCCCATCCTGCAGCATCTCAAGTACAAAGGTGAGTTGGTCTCTCAACCCAGACACACATCTTTTCTTCTCATACCGATCGTCCCGCCTCTTCCCTGATGTTCCTTCACCCACCTCATCCTTCTCTCATACTGATCCACCCACCGTCCTGCCTCTTCCCTGACATTCCTCCACCCAACTCCTCCTCCTCTCCTTCCGATCCAACCACCGGCCTGCCTCTTCCCTGACATTCCTCCACCCAACTCCTCCTCTCCTTCCGATCCAACCACCGGCCTGCCTCTTCCCTGACATTCCTCCACCAAACTCCTCCTCCTCCTCTCCTTCCGATCCAGCCACCGGCCTGCCTCTTCCCTGACATTCCTCCACCAAACTCCTCCTCCTCCTCTCCTTCCGATCCACCCACCGTCCTGCCTCTTCCCTGACTTTCCTCCACCCACCTCCTCCTCCTCTCATTCCGATCCAACCGCCAGCCTGCCTCTTCCCTGACATTCCTCCACCAAACTCCTCCTCCTCCTCCTCTCCTTCAGATCCACCCACCGTCCTGCCTCTTCCCTGACTTTCCTCCACCCACCTCCTCCTCCTCTCATTCCGATCCAACCGCCAGCCTGCCTCTTCCCTGACATTCCTCCACCAAACTCCTCCTCCTCCTCCTCTCCTTCAGATCCACCCACCGTCCTGCCTCTTCCCTGACATTCCTCCACCCAACTCCTCCTCCTCTCCTTCCGATCCAACCGCCGGTCTGCCTCTTCCCTGACATTCCTTACTCTACCTCCTCTCATACCGATCCACCAATCCTGCCTCTTCCCTAACATTCCTTACTTTACCTCCTCCTCTCATACCGATCCACCCACCGTCCTGCCTCTTCCCTGATGTTCCTTCACCCACCGCCTACTTCTCTCATACCGATCCAACCGCCGTCCTGCCTCTTCCCTCATTTTCCTTTCGTCCACCTTCTCCTCCTGTCGTACCTAACCACCCACCGTCCTGCCTCTTCCCTGACATTCCTCCACCCACCACCTCCTCCTCTCTTACCGATCCGCCCACCGTCCTGCCTCTTCCCTGACATTCCTCCACCCACCACCTCCTCCTCTCTTACCGATCTGCCCACCGTCCTGCCTCTTCCCTGACATTCTTTCACCCTCCTCCTCCTCCTCCTCCTCCTCACCTACCGATCCACCCAACATCCTGCCTCTTCCCTGACATTCCTTACTTCACCACCTCCTCCTCCTCTCCTACTGACTCAACTGCCATCCTGCCTCTTCCCTGACATTCCTTCACCCACCTCCTCCTCTCCTACCGATCCACCCACCGCCCTGCCTCTTCCCTGACATTCCTTCACCCACCTCCTCCTCTCCTACCGATCCAACCGCCGTCCTGCCTCTTCCCTCATTTTCCTTTGTCCACCTTCTCCTCCTGTCGTTCCTAACCACCCACCGTCCTGCCTCTTCCCTGACATTCCTTACTCCACCTCCTCCTCCTGTCGTACCTAACCACCCACCGTCCTGCCTCTTCCCTGACATTCCTCCACCCACCACCTCCTCCTCTCTTACCGATCCGCCCACCGTCCTGCCTCTTCCCTGACATTCTTTCACCCACCTCCTCCTCCTCCTCCTCCTCCTCCTCCTCCTCCTCCTCACCTACCGATCCACCCAACATCCTGCCTCTTCCCTGACATTCCTTACTTCACCACCTCCTCCTCCTCCTCTCCTACTGACTCAACTGCCATCCTGCCTCTTCCCTGACATTCCTTCACCCACCTCCTCCTCTCCTACCGATCCACCCACCGCCCTGCCTCTTCCCTGACATTCCTTCACCCACCTCCTCCTCTCCTACCGATCCAACCGCCGTCCTGCCTCTTCCCTCATTTTCCTTTGTCCACCTTCTCCTCCTGTCGTTCCTAACCACCCACCGTCCTGCCTCTTCCCTGACATTCCTTACTCCACCTCCTGTCGTACCTAACCACCCACCGTCCTGCCTCTTCCCTGACATTCCTCCACCCACCACCTCCTCCTCCTCCTCCTCCTCTCCTACCGATCCACCCAACATCCTGCCTCTTCCCTGACATTCCTTACTTCACCACCTCCTCCTCCTCCTTCTCCTCTTCTCATACCGACCCAACCGCCGTCCTGCCTCTTCCCTGACATTCCTTCACCCACCACCTCCTCTCCTACCGATCCGCCCACCGCCCTGCCTCTTCCCTGACATTCCTTTACCCACCACCTCCTCTCCTACCGATCCGCCCACCGCCCTGCCTCTTCCCTGACATTCCTTTACCCACCTCCTCCTCTCCTACCGATCCTCCCACCGCCCTGCCTCTTCCTCGACTTTCCTTTACCCACCTCCTCCTCTCCTACCGATCCTCCCAACATCCTGCCTCTTCCTCGACTTTCCTCCACCTACCGGTTGCTTTCCATGTCCTCTGACCATGTGGGAACCACCCAATGGAACGTCTTTGCCATTTTTGGTGACTTTTGTGTCTGTTTTCTCTTTGCAGAACACCCTGAAGCTCTGTCCTGCCTCCTCCTGCAGCTCCGCAGGGAAAAGTAAGTCGCGTTTTTGTTGTTATGATTTGGAGAACCTCTTCCCGATAATTTGCACCTCCCTGAGCTGGACATGGAGGCTGGAGGCGGACTTCTCCACCGGCTTCTCGACTGTCATAGGCCCCACTTACACCACACTTTAACAATATACTGAACAAGCGGGTAGAAGAGGGCAGCGTGAAAAGCGTTTATTACTCTGACCTTTATAAGAGCGCCACTTACCATAATTGGCGGTTGTGCTGCACTTTCCCCGCCGGCAAGTCGTTGTGTATGCAGGTCCGATGGTGTCACTCTCTGCAATATCCTGTACAGCGAGATCCCTTATCAGCCGCCAGATAATTTATTACCGCCTCTGCCGTGTGCTGGGAGAGCGGGGGATTGTGGGTAAGGGGGGGGAGCCGCAGAAGTCATCACTCAGCCTGATGTCCCCAGATATGTCTCTGTATCGATTTATTTGCATCGTTTGTCTCCGCTCCACCTTGTGTTCGCTGTAATTACCCTCCTACGGGGGGTTACATTGTTACACAGCAAGTCATTTAATAACTAGTCAGGCTCTGTCTAACTCGCTGCAGCTTCTGGTGCACATTGTGAGAAGCTAACAGTGTGCGGTGAGATCAGAGGAAGCTGTTTTAGTGCGGGGGAGGAGCCGGTGCACCTGTGCAAGACTGAAGGGGAGGAGCCGGTGCACCTGTGCAAGACTGAAGGGGAGGAGCCGGTACACCTGTGCAAGACTGAAGGAGAGGAGCCGGTACACCTGTGCAAGACTGAAGGGGAGGAGCCGGTACACCTGTGCAAGACTGAAGGGGAGGAGCCGGTACACCTGTGCAAGACTGAAGGGGAGGAGCCGGTACACCTGTGCAAGACTGAAGGAGAGGAGCCGGTACACCTGTGCAAGACTGAAGGGGAGGAGCCGGTACACCTGTGCAAGACTGAAGGGGAGGAGCCGGTACACCTGTGCAAGACTGAAGGGGAGGAGCCGGTACACCTGTGCAAGACTGAAGGGGAGGAGCCGGTACACCTGTGCAAGACTGAAGGAGAGGAGCCGGTACACCTGTGCAAGACTGAAGGGGAGGAGCCGGTACACCTGTGCAAGACTGAAGGAGAGGAGCCGGTACACCTGTGCAAGACTGAAGGGGAGGAGCCGGTACACCTGTGCAAGACTGAAGGGGAGGAGCCGGTACACCTGTGCAAGACTGAAGGGGAGGAGCCGGTACACCTGTGCAAGACTGAAGGAGAGGAGCCGGTACACCTGTGCAAGACTGAAGGGGAGGAGCCGGTACACCTGTGCAAGACTGAAGGGGAGGAGCCGGTACACCTGTGCAAGACTGAAGGGGAGGAGCCGGTACACCTGTGCAAGACTGAAGGGGAGGAGCTGGTACACCTGTGCAAGACTGAAGGGGAGGAGCTGGTACACCTGTGCTAGACTGAAGGGGAGGAGCCGGTACACCTGTGCAAGACTGAAGGGGAGGAGCCGGTACACCTGTGCAAGACTGAAGGGGAGGAGCCGGTACACCTGTGCAAGACTGAAGGGGAGGAGCCGGTACACCTGTGCAAGACTGAAGGGGAGGAGCCGGTACACCTGTGCAAGACTGAAGGGGAGGAGCTGGTACACCTGTGCAAGACGGAAGGGGAGGAAGGAGGGAGGATACAACCACTTGCTTACCGGGCACTTACACCCCCCCCCCTTCCTGCCCAGGCCAAGTTCCAGCTTTCAGCGCTGTCACACTTTGAATGACAATTACGCGGTCATGTAACATTGTACACATAGGACATTTTTGTAATTTTGTTCACACAAATACACAAATAGAGATTTCTTTTGGTGGTATTTAATTGCCCGGGGGGGGGGGGGGGGGTTAATTTTTTACTACAGAAACAAAAACAACAAAAAAAATCAGGTAGTTTTTCTCCTTCACTGATGGGCACTTGATAGGTGGCACTGATAGTCTGCACTTATGAGAATTGATGAGGCAGCACTGGAAGGTCCCTGAGAGGTGGAAGGTCATTGAGAGGTGGAAGGGCACTAAGGTGGCACTGAAGGGCACTAAGAGGTGGAAGGTCATTGAGAGGTGGAAGGGCACTAAGGTGGCACTGAAGGGCACTAAGAGGTGGCACTGAAGGTCACTGAGAAGTGGCACTGAAGGTCACTAAGGGGTGGCACTAAAGGTCACTGGTAGGTGACACTGATGATTGGGCACTAATTGGCGGCACTGGTGGGCACTGTGTGGGACTGATGCCCCTGTAACAGAAGCCGGTTATCGGCTGTCAGCATGAGGAAAAAGAAGACTATAAATGGCTTGTCTTTACTTCATTGTCATTGGCTGACAGCTGATCACTAGGTAAAGGGCCGCTGTGATTGGTCCTTTACCCTGTTTTGGGAGTAGCCAAGTCCGAAGCACTCAGATCCCAGAGCAGCGCAATGACGAGGGGATGTCCATGGGCGCCCTCCTGGCACTGGAAGCCCGCGGTGTAGCTGTCTTTCAGCTATAGCGCGGGAGGAAAGTGGTTAATCCAAGCAGTGGAAGTACCTGAATTTGACCTCTTATAGTCCATGTACAGCAGAGCTCAGACTGCAGAGGGAAAAGCACGGGGACACAATCGGTTGTACTCCAGTGCTCATGTGGTAACAAGGAGCATGCTGATAGTAGGAGAGAGCAGAGTCGTGAGGAAATAGGCTCTGCAGTTTGATGTAGTTCCTCTAGAGGCACTCCAGCTCTGCCCATTACAGATTTGAGGACACCTCAGGGTAGTCAGGAAAGCAATGTGATCCTTTTTTTTTCTTTTTCCTCTTCCTTCAGGCCGACCGAGGAGATGGTGAAGATGGTACTCAGCCGCCCGTGCCACCCCGACGACCAGTTCACCACCAGCATCCTGCGCCACTGGTGCTTGAAACACGACGACCCCCTGGCGGAACACATCAAGTCTTTACTCATCAAGAACAACAGCCTGCCCCGCAAACGGCAGAGGTAAGAGGGGGTTCAATGTAACCGGAGATCCACCGATACCGACGTCTGTGCCGATACCAAGCATCTGTGCGACTATCGCTCCTCCCGCAAATTCTCCCGATACCCAAAATGATACTTTGTGGTGGGATTTGTGTCAATACAAAATGAATGGAGCACAAATCGCACTGCTAGGAATCGCATGCAAATTTGAACAGGAATGTGAGGCAATTCCTGTCCGAATCGCATGCGATTTCCCCCACCGCTTCGGTGTGTGTATATCGCCATCTAGGGGACAGTTTATTAAAAATGTTATAACTCGCATCAAGTACAGTTCAAATGCAAAATCTGCATAGGGTGTCCCAATCCCGCCGATGATAGCAAATCACGGCCACTGGAGGAGAAGTTCCGGGACCCCTGTGGGTATAGGGAGGAAGTGATGTCAGCTTGGAGGCGGACCGTCTCTACATTACCAGAAGCCATTATTTGCTATCATCGGCAGGATTGGGACACACATCAAGTACAGTTCAAATGCAAAATCTG
Organism: Lithobates clamitans; assembly: GCA_037952925.1. Lineage (NCBI taxonomy): Eukaryota > Metazoa > Chordata > Amphibia > Anura > Ranidae > Lithobates > Lithobates clamitans. Next base: position 21,391 of record JBBGZY010003690.1, read on the forward strand.
CATAGGGTGTCCCAATCCCGCCGATGATAGCAAATCACGACCACTGGAGGAGAGGTTCCGGGACCCCGTGGGTATAGGGAGGAAGTGATGTCAGCTTGTGGGGGCGGACCGCCTCTAAATCTCCTACAACCCTGTGAGCTCCTCCAGTGGCCGTGATTTGCTATCATCGGCGGGATTGGGACACCCTATGCAGGTTTTGCATTTGAACCGTACTTAGTGATTGTGAACCCTCTTTTTTTAAAATAACAAATATATCATACTCTACCTCCACTGTGCAGCTCGTTTTGCACAGAGTGGCCCCGAACCTCGTCTTCTGGGGTCCCCCGGTGGCTCCGCCCCACATCAGATAACCCCCGAGGAGAAGAGCTCTCCTGGGTAGGGGGGGGGGGTTCACCTTGTGAGCGCGCTCCCGAGTCCAGCATTTGTGTCCATAGACATGAATGCCGGACTTGGCCACGCCCCCGCCTCATTGGATTCAATTGACAGCAGCGGGAGCCAATGGCTGCGCTGCTATCATTCTATCCAATCAAAAGCTGGCACCCCGTGGAGAGGGGGACGGTGCCTGCCAGGCGTTTTTTCACCTTGATGCCTAGGAAGCATTAAGGTGAAAAAACATGAGGGTTTACAACTTCTTTAATGTGTGTCCCAAACCTGCCGATGATAGCTGTAGAGGAGATGTAGAGGCAGTCCGCCCCCCAAGGTGACATCACTTCTGCCCTATGCCCACAGGGTCCCGGATCTTCTCCAGTGGCCGTGATTTGCTGTCATCGGCGGGATTGGGACACCCTATTGCTTTTGAAGTCTGTCCCAATCCTGCCGATGATAGCAAATCACGGCCGCTGGAGGTGCTCATAGGACTGGAGGAGATTTAGAGGCGGTCCGCCCCCCCCAACTGACATCACTTCCGCCCTATACCCACGGGGTCCCAGAACTTCTCCTCCAGTGACTGTGATTTGCTGTCATCGGCGGGATCGGGACACCCTATGCAGATTTTGCATTTGAACCGTACTTTAATGTGTGTCCCAATCCTGCCGATGATAGCAAATCGCGGCCGCTGGAGGAGATGTAGAGGTGGTCCGCCCCCAAGCTGACATCACTTCCGCCCTATACCCACGGAGTTCCGGAACTTCTTGTCCAGTGGCCGTGATTTGATATCATCGGCGGGATCGGGACACCCTATGCAGATTTTGCATTTGAAGTGTACTTAATATGTGTCCCAGTCCTGCTGATGATAGCAAATCATGGCTGCTGGAGGTGCTCATAGAACTGGTAATGTAGAGGCGGTCCGCCCCCCAAGCTGACATCACTTCCGCCCTATACCCAAGGGGTCCCGGAACTTCTTCTCCAGTGGCCGTGATTTGCTATCATCGGCAGGATCGGGACACCCTATGCAGATTTTGTATTTGTCCATTATATGTTCTTAATGTAAGTCCTAACATTTTTGAATAAACCGCCCACTAGATGGCGCTTCCCTTTCTACACACACACAGGAGCGGTGGGGGGAGGGGTTCAGGTATCGCACTGCATTTTTGTCCAAAATCGCATGCGATTCTTTGTAGTGCGATCTACGCCCATTTATTTTGTATTGCGCAAAGTATGGGTATCGGCGAGTACTTGACCGAAAGTATTTGTACTCTTGTTTGCCAATAAAAAAAGAAACGGTATAAGTGCAACCTTAAATGTAACCGAAAAAAATGGCGGAGGATAGGGGGGTGTGGTTTATGGTTTTACAATCACCCCCCCACACACACACACACACACACACACACACACACACCATTTACTGCTGTCACACCCGTTTGCTCAGGCTTGTGCACCTAGGCCTGGCCAATCCACGAGCTCTATGAGCAGCCCCAGGCTTCAGTGAGCAGTCACCACGGCAACTGAGAGACACCAGAGGGCGCGATCTAAGTGCAGTATCATAAATCTTTAATTATTTGCATATTGTCAGATACAAAGGGCCTGCAATGTTCTCCCAAAGCTGATGGTAATGTAATAGCTGTGCAGTCAGAGCCCAACGGGAGCCGGCACTGCCTGTGAGTTCCCGGGAGAGGAGGGGGATCCAGCACTGCCCAACCAGAGGGTGACGGGGGGGCACAGCCAGCGCCCTGCGAATAGACGGAGTGTAGCAGCTGCTCTGAGAGCATGGCGGGTGATTGATGATGCATAATAGACGTTATGGGGGTGGTGGGGGGTCCCCCCTGTCAGGCTGCATTGGGGGGCCCTGCAGTTTCTGATGGTGGCGCCCTCATGAGAAACGCTGCACAGGGGAAAGTGTAATGCAGCTCCTTAATTAATGAAGGAGACCGTGACTCCAAAGCTTACCCCAGCGCTCGGTCCTGCCGGTTAGGAGAGTCGGAAATGACCTTCCTGTTGGGTCAGGTGACGGTAAATCCCACCAATGGGGCGCAGATGGCAAAACCAAACCCGGCGGCTTTCAGCCGTTCCCTACTCGGTACCAAAGGTTTTGGCCCTATACTTGGCTATAGACAGTCCCCCCCCCCCCCAACTCCCTCGTCTGTCAGTGCGCTGTTGCTGCCTGCGACTCTTATAATAATTACTTTGCCGAGACGTGAAGAGCCCTTACCCGGTGAGTATCGTCTGCCAAACAGCTGATCCCCCTCCCCCCCTCCTCCGCCGCGACAGACGTTGCAAGACCTGAGTGTTTATCCGTCACAGAAATTCGCACGCGTCTCGACATCTCTCCAGCGCCGAGCACTCGAGGCTTCAAGCAATGGTGTCATTCATCTCTGAAGAGCCTTCCAGAGCTCAGCGGGGCGATTATCGCACATCCCAGAGAGACGCCAGGGAAGGAGAGACCGACGACGTGTGATTGGAAAGATGGCAAACGGAGAGCAATGCCTGAGAGCAGGGTGTAATCAGGGCAGCCAATCAGAATCCAGCTTTCATCAGCCGCTGCCGTCATAGCAGGGAAAGGTGGTAGGGAAAGGTGGTTGCTGATTGGTCGCTGTGTTCTCCCTTATTAAAAGGAAAAAAACACTGTTTTGGGTGCAATTCATTTTCTCTTCCTTTTTATTCATGGGCACAACTGGATCTTCAGGTCATAATGGATGGCGGGAGGTGCGCCATTTTGGGGGCCCGCTCAAACTTTTCTGCTTTCCAGTAGGAGTCCCCTGGTCCTGGAGGTCCCTCCCAGAATGTGGGACGGGAGGTGCCTGTGTCCTTGGGCCCCTTTTTTTTTTTTTTACTTTGCCATGCCTTGGTGGTCATGGAGGGTGTCTCATATGGTGAAGGACTTATTGATGGAAGCCCTCGATTGAACGCCCGTCGGCATTTGCCTCTGCAGCCTTGGACGATGGCCTTTCTTATCCCCCAAGTCCAGGGACCCACATGGACGCTGTAGCCCCCCTCACCTCTCTGTCAGCTGGGAAGACTTTATTGTGACTTCGTTTGCATGCGAGTACGTGCCTGTTCAGCTCTTATCTGTTTGGGTTGGGGGGGGGGGGGCGCTTGCGGGTTGGCCTCCCTCGTTCGTGTTAACTGTTTTACCACTCTCAGGGAACCATTGGTTGGGACAGCAGAAGGTACCACTCGTTTCATTGTCCTTGATTTCCTTCCCTTGTCCGGTCTGAGCATCTACCTGGGTGCCACACCCTCCATGACCATCAAGACGCGTTAAAGTCAAAAGGGGGCCTCAAGGACTCCGACACCCCTTGGCCCACATCCTTAGTTTCCAGGGTCTTCCCTTGTCCGGTTCGAGCATCTACCTGGGTGCCACACCCTCCATGACTGTCAAGGCATGGCAAACTCAAAAGGGGGCCTCAAGGACTCCGACACCCCTTGGCCCACATCCTTAGTTTCCAGGGTCTTCCCTTGTCCAGTTTAAGCATCTACCTGGGTGCCACACCCTCCATGACTGTCAAGGCATGGCAAACTCAAAAGGGGGCCTCAAGGACTCCGACACCCTTTGGCCCACATCCATTAGTGTCCAGGTCATTCCCTTGTCTGGTGTGAGCACCTACCTGGATGCCCACGCCTTCCATGAGTATTAAGACAAAGAATAGTCAAAAGGGGGACCTGGGCACACCAACACCTCTTGCCTGATGTCCTTAGTTTCCAGGGCATTCCCTTGTCTGGTCTGAACATCTACCTGAGTGCCACACCCTCCATGACCATCAAGATATGGCAAAAAGGGGGCCTCGAGGATACCGACACCTTAGGCCCACGTCCTTAAGGACACCAACACCCTTGGCCCACGTCCTTAGTTTCCAGGGTCTTCCCTTGTCCGATTCGAGCACCTACCTGGGTGCCACACCCTCAATGACTGCCAAGGCATGGCAAAGTCAAAAAGGGGTCTCAAGTACACCCCTTGGCCCACGTCCTTTGGTGTCCAGGTCATTCCCTTGTCCGGTGTGAGCACCTACCTGGCTGCCACACCTTTCATGAGTGTTATGACAAAGCAAAGTCAAAAGGGGGTCCTGAAGACACGGACACCCCTTGGCCCACGTCCTTAGTTTCCAGGGCATTCCCTTGTCTAGTCTGAATATATCCCAGAGTGCCAGACCCTGCATGACCATCAAGATATGGCAAAATCAAAAAGGGGCCTCAAGGACACTGACATACCTTGGCTTACATCCTTAGTTTCCAGGGTCTTCCCTTGTCCCATCTGAGCATCTACCTGGGTGCCATACCCTCCATGACTGTCAAGGCATGGCAAAATCAAAAAAGGGGTCACCGACACACCCTGGCCCATGTTCTTAGTTTCCAACGCCTTCCCTTGTCCGATCTGAGCATCTACCTGGCTGCCACACCTTCCATGACCATCAAGGCATGGCAAGTCAAAAGGGGGCCTCAAGGACACCGACACCCCTTGGCCCACACCCTTAGTTTCTTGGGCCTTCCCTTGTCCGGTCTGAGCATCTACCTAGGGGCCACGCTCTCCATAACCATCAAGGCATAGCAAAGTCAAAAGGGGGCCCCAAGCACACCAACATCCTCTGGCCCATGTTCTGGGCTGGAACAGAGGCCCCCAGGACCAGAAGGACTCGTAATAGGAAGCAAAGAGGTTTGAGTGGGAAGTGGCCACAAAAATGTCCAGTCATGGAGGGTGTGGCACCCATGTAGATGCTTGGACAAGATAAGGGAAACTAAGAACAAGGATGGAACCAATGGGTCCCCAAGAGAGTGAAAACAGTTGACCCAAATGACAGAGGCCTCCCCCCCCCCCCCCCTCCAAACAGCCTAATAAGAGCTGAATTGGCACATAGTCACATGCCAACTAACTCACCTGGGGGGAAAGAATAAGGCCATTGTCCAAAGCTGTGGACGCAGATGCTGGCAGGCGGTCAATTGAGGGCTTCCAGTAATAAGGCCTTCACCATGCAGGACACCTTCCATGACCATCAAGACATGGCAAAGTCAAAAGAGGGGCCCTGAGGACACCGACACCCCCTGGCCCGCGTTCTGGGCTGGAACAGGACCAGGGGACCTGGATTGGATACGTCTTCTGATTGGACAGACGAGGTTGGGGTGACGGAATTTATGGCTCTGATCGAGAACTTCATTAGAAGGCCGGCGTGTTTTGATTCTAGTCATCGTGTGTAGGATGTGATTGTCCTCGGGGGAGGTGTATGAACGGTGTCGTCTCTCTCTTCTCTCGGCAGCCTGCGAAGTTCCAGCAGTAAGTTGGCACAGTTGACGTTGGAGCAGATCCTGGAGCATCTGGATAACCTGAGACTGAACCTGTCCAATACCAAACAGAACTGTGAGTAACCTCATCCCCCACCCCACCCCCCCCCACAGATCCGCATATATCCCCTGATAACTCCGCCCTCTATAGCAAGCCCGCCCTTTCCCCTTTTCAATAACCAATTACACAAACACCGTCCAGGTCCCAGCTCCGCCACCAGTTGCGCCCCCCCCCCGTGATGTGGCCCTATGGCACCTTCAAGCTCCAAGCAGGGCACCAGAACCGCCCTCGCCTTACCATGAACTCAGTGTGCCCCCTAATCCATCACCCGTTATTCCTCCTATGGCAATACCCCCCTCCCCCACCGATCTCCCTCTCTTCCTACAGAAGTCACACAGACCCCCCCCCCCCACACACACACACACACACACACACTTCTCCCATGGCAATACCCCCCTTCCCCAACCACCTCCCTCTCCTATGTCAGTCACCCCCCCCCCCCTCTCCCCTTTCACCACCAATCTCCCTCTCCCCCCTATGATAGTTCCCCTTCCCCATCCATCTCCCTCTCCTATGTCAGTCACCCCCCCTTCCCCATCCATCTCCCTCTCCTATGTCAGTCACCCCCCCTTCCCCATCCATCTCCCTCTCCTATGTCAGTCACCCCCCCCCCTTCCCCATCCATCTCCCTCTCCTATGTCAGTTACCCCCCCTCCCCCATCCATCTCCCTCTCCTATGTCAGTTACCCCCCCTCCCCCATCCATCTCCCTCTTCTATGTCAGTCACCCCCCCCTTCCCCATCCATCTCCCTCTCCTATGTCAGTCACCCCCCCTTCCCCATCCATCTCCCTCTCCTATGTCAGTCACCCCCCCTTCCCCATCCATCTCCCTCTCCTATGTCAGTCACCCCCCCTCCCCCATCCATCTCCCTCTCCTATGTCAGTTGTGTCTCCTTATCATCCCGCTGGACCAGCAATTCATTCTGTGATCTATCTATAGCTCTGTAATTCTGTTACCGCCAGACCGATCCGTTATCACATCCGATCATCATTCCTGCCTGGTGTAGAGCTCTGCCTCCCCCTAGTGGCCAGACTGGGTCACTACAGACACATCCATAATTTTCTATAAAGCTTTAATGATCTCGCACTTTGTCATTGCAGCGCCAAGTTTACGTTACACGCCTCCCCCCCTCCCCCGCAGGCATGTCTCAATATACCCCCCTCCCCCAGCAATACGGACTCACCTTTCCTCTCCTCCCCCACAGGCATGTCTCCAATATACCCCCCTTTTTCCCCCCACCCCAGCAGTACAGACTTCCCTTTCCTCCACTCCCCCGAAGGCATGTCTCCAATATAACCCCCCCCCTTTTCCCCCCCAGCAGTGCAGATTCGCCTTTCTTCCCCTCCCCTGCAGGCATGTCTCCAATATACCCCCCCCCTTTTCCCCCCAGGGGTACAGACTCGCCTTTCCTCCCCTCCCCTGCAGGCATGTCTCCAATATACCCCCCCCTTTTTCCCCCCAGCGTGCAGTTTCGCCTTTCCTCTCCTTCCCCGCAGGCATGTCTCCAATATACCCCCCCCCCTTTTCCCCCCAGCAGGCATGTCTCCAATATACCCCCCCCTTTTTCCCCCAGCAGTACAGACTCGCCTCTCCTCTCCTCCCCCACAGGCATGTCTCCAATATACCCCCCTTTTTGTCTATGTCTCCAATATACCCCCCCCCCCCCTTTTCCCCCCAGCAGTGCAGACTCGCCTTTCCTCTCCTCCCCCGCAGGCATGTCTCCAATATACCCCCCCCCCCTTTTTCCCCCAGCGGTACAGACTCGCCTTTCCTCTTCTCCCCCGCAGGCATGTCTCCAATATACCCCCCCCCCTTTTTCCCCCCAGCGTGCAGTTTCGCCTTTCCTCTCCTCCCCCGCAGGCATGTCTCCAATCTACCCCCCCCCCTTTTTCCCCCAGCAGGCATGTCTCCAATATACCCCCCCCTTTTTCCCCCAGCAGTACAGACTCGCCTCTCCTCTCCTCCCCCACAGGCATGTCTCCAATATACCCCCCTTTTTGTCTATGTCTCCAATATACCCCCCCCCTTTTTCCCCCCAGAAGTGCAGACTCGCCTTTCCTCCCCTCCCCTGCAGGCATGTCTCCAATATACCCCCCCCCTTTTTCCCCCAGCAGTACAGACTCGCCTCTCCTCTCCTCCCCCACAGGCATGTCTCCAATATACCCCCCTTTTTGTCTATGTCTCCAATATACCCCCCCCCCCCCCTTTTTTTTTTCCCCAGCAGTGCAGACTCGCCTTTCCTCTCCTCCCCCGCAGGCATGTCTCCAATATACCCCCCCTTTTTTCCCCCAGCAGTACATACTCTCCTTTCCTCTCCTCCCCCGCAGGCATGTCTCCAATATTCCCTCCCCCCCCCTTCTCCTTCCTCCAGCAATACAGACTCGCCTTTCCCGTCGTCTCCCCCCCTTCCCCCCCCTCCGCACAGCTCCATTAACCCCCCCACCCAGCTGTACAGACTCGCCTTTCCTCCCCACCCCCCCTGCATGTCTCCATTATACCACCCCCCCCCCTCCCCCAGCAATACAGACCCACCTTTCCTGTCCCCCCCATCCCCCCCCTGCATGTCTCCATTATCCCCCCCCCAAAATATATATGCATAGAAGTCCAGAGTGTAAATTCTATAAATGATGAAGTTAGATGATTATTATGGGATGCAATGAATTATACGATTGTCTGTTTCAGTTTTCAGCCAGACGCCGATCCTGCAGGCTCTCCAGCACGTCCAGGCCAGCTGCGATGAGGCACATAAAATGAAGTAAGAATGGGAACATTTCATTATAAGTACCCAGCACCCTCCCAAACTGTGTGCTCACCCCTCCCTCCATTCCTGCATGGTTATTCGTGCAGAGCAGGGAGAGCCCCCATTGCATCCTGGGACCTCAGACCTGCTCAGTTATGTCTGGAGAAATACTCTAGTGATAGAGGCCGGCTCATAAGGGGGCTGAACACAGAAATGGGTGTTATTTGTCTGCTTATTATACACATACACCTCCCGAATGCTGAAATCAGGCTTGCAGTGAGTGGCTGGGGGGGTGACAGAGGAGAGCTCAGGGGGCTCACAAGTGGGGGGGTGTACTACAGTAGTAGTGCGAAGGAAGCAGAATGGTGAGGCTGATCGTACAGCACTGCAGAGTCTGAATGGTGGTCTCACCCTCCCGGGGGGGATTACAAGAGGCTGGGCAATTTTTGGCTAATTATTTGGCAGGTGAATTAATTCCTTGGATGTTTTCCACTTTTCTAAAGAGCTTAATAGGTGTAGTAACTCACCTCTGCCAGGAGGTGGCGCTCTGTCCTCCCACTGTAATGGCCACCTCTGAGGTGCAGTACCTCTTTTTTCTGCCAGGAGATGGCGCTGTGTTCCTCATCTGCCCGCTCACAGTAATTGCCACCTCTGAGTTGTATTACCTCTTCTTCTTTTTTTGCCACCTCTGAGGTCCAGTACCTACTTTTATTTTTATTTTTTTTTCCCCAGAAGGTGGTGCTGTTTCTCATCTGTTCACTCACTATAATTGCCACCTCTGTGATGGTAGTACCTTTTTTGCCAGGAGGTGGCGCTGTGTCCCCCGCCTGTCCACTCACTGTAATGACCTCCCCTGAGGTGCAGTACCACCTCTTCTTTTTTTTTTTGCCAGGAGGTGGCACTGTGTCCCCCATCTGAGGTGCAGTACCTCTTCTTTTCCTTTTTTTTTTTTTTTGCCAGGGGATAGCGTTGTGTCCCACATCTTCCCACTCACTGTAATGGCCACTTCCGAGATGCAGTACTTTTTTTTTTCCCAGGAGGTGGCGCTGTGTCCCACATCTGTCCACTCACTGTAATGGCCACCTCTGAGGTGCAATACCACTTTTTTTTTTGCCAGGAGGTGGTGTTGTGTTCCCCGTCTGTCCACTCACCGTAATGCCCACCTCTGAGGTGCAGTACCTCCTCTTTTTTTTATTTTTTTTTTCCAGGAGGTGGCGCTGTGGCCCACGTCTGTCCACTCACCGTAATGCCCACCTCTGAGGTGCAGTACCTCCTCTTTTTTTTCTTTTTTTTTCCCCAGGAGTTGGCGCTGTGTCCCACATCTGTCCACTCACTGTAATGCCCACCTCCGAGGTACAGGACCTTCTATTTTTTCCAGGGGATCGTGCTGTTTCTCATGTGTCCACTCACTATAGTTGGCACCCCTGAGGCGCGGTACCACCCCTTTCTTTTTTTTTTTTTCCAGGAAGTGGCGCTGTGTCCCCCACTCACATTGCTTTGTTCCATCTGTCAGGTTCAGCGACCTTTTCTCGTTGGCGGAGGAGTACGAGGACTCGACAAAGACGCCAAAGAACCGGCGGAAAGGTCCCATGACCAGCCCCCGCAGCAGGAAGACCACAGCGCAACCAACCAACATGGAGGAGTCGTCTGCGTCCAGCAGCGCCTCGGTGAGAGTCGGGCAGGCAGTGGGGGGGAGGGAGGGTTACCTGTGTTCTGGTGGGCGGGGCATAGGGGATGTAAAGCAAAACTCCATGGTTTTGGGTTATTTTGTATCGTAGCGGTGGGCGGGGCAGAGGGCGGGGTCAGGATATATTCGCCATCATAACGAATGTGGTTTTCTTTTGCAGGAAGAGGAAGATGCAAAGCCAAAGCCCAGCAAGCGGAAGAGGAAGGGCTCTGCGGCGGTGGGATCGGACAGCGATTGATAGCCCCGCCCCCGTCCCCCCCACTCTGCCCTAGTGGATGCTGACACGACCTGCGGGTCAGCTGATTTGTTCACAGCTGCGATTGGCCGGTTGATGCTCCCCCCCGCCCTCCCCCCCCCCCCCCCCAGACTCCTTGATGACATCGAATACCTGGCGGCCATTTTTCCTCTCCCCCGCAGACAGGACGATGCCCCATCTGTGCGCAGGAGGCCGGCCATTTATAGAAATCTCTTATTTTCTTACTGGACTGTATATAAACTGCGTGTGGCGAGTCTCCGCCTCCTCTGTGTACATTTTTTTTCTTTTTTCTTTTTTTTTTTTTTTTTTTTTAAAGAAAGTGAAAATATTTTAAAACACAATAAATGGTTTGTGATACCCGATGCGTTTCCCCGGCGCCCCGTTCCTTCGTCCGCCCGCGGCTGCTGCAAAACATGGCCGTTTGTTGTGATTCGCCGCTGGTTCTTCTGGGAGGAGAGAGGCAGGGGGAGATGTGATTGGTGTAGGAAGACGGTGGTAGTGGGTGTGGACTGGCCACTGAGGGACCCCCCTCCCCTTCCCGAGTAGGGGGTGTGACCTCTAAAAATCTTTTCGCCTTTGGTTAGCCCACAGAGTAAGGGGTGTGGCCTCTGGGGGACCTCTTGTTCTGCCGACCAGAACAATGGGGGTGTAACCTCGCAGGAAACCCCTTTTTTCTGCTGGTTATAGAGGAGGAATGTGATCTCCAGCAAGAGGGACCCTTTTCTGCACTGCCTTTACAGTTAGGGAGTGTGGCCACAGTTAGGGGTGTGGCCTCTGGGGGTCCCCTTCCCTCTGCTACCAGCACAGTTAGGGGTGTGGCCTCTAGGGGATGCCTTCCTCCGCTACCAGCACAGTTAGGGGTGTGACCTCTGGGGTGGTCCCTTCCTCCACCGCCGGTACAGTTAGGGGTTTGGCCTTTGGAGGGGCCTCTTCCTCCACTGCTTGTACCGTTGGGGGTGTGGCCTCTGGGGGACCCTTTTCTGCACTGCCAGCACAGTAGGGGGTGTGATCTCTTTTTGGGGGGCCCTTCCCCCACTACTAGCACAGTTATGGGTGTCTCCTCTGGGTGCCCCTTCCTCCACTGCCTGCATAGTTAGGGATGGGACCTCTGGGGGGGGGGGGGGGCCCTTCCTCCACTACCAGCACAGTTAGAGGTGTGGCTTTTGGGGGTCCCCTTCCTCCACCGCCTGTACAGTTAGGGGTGTCGCGTTTGGGGGGCCCCTTCCTCCACCGCCTGTACAGTTAGGGGTGTGGCCTCTGGGGATCCCTTCCTCCTCTACCAGCACAGTTAAGGGGTGTGGCCTCTGGGGGGGCCTTCCTTCACTACCAGCACAGTTAGGGATGTGGCCTCTGGGGGGCCTTCCTCCACTACCAACACATTTAGAGATGTGGCTTTTGGGGAGCCCCCAACTCCACCGCCTGTAAAGTTAGGGGTGTGGCTTTTGGGGGGCCTCTTCCTCCACCCCCTGTACAGTTAGGGGTGTGGCCTCTAGGGGACCCTTTCCTCCACCACAGTTAGGGGTGTGGCTTTTGGGGGGCCTCTTCCTCCACCGCCTGTACAGATAGGGGTGTGGCCTCTGGGGGACCCTTTCCTCCACCACAGTTAGGGGTGTGGCCTCTGGGAGGCCCCTTCCTCCACTACAAGCACAGTTAGGGGGTGTAAGCTCTGGGGGGCCCCTTCCCCTCCCCTACCTGCACAGTTAGGGGTGTGACCTCTGGGGGGCCCTTCCACTTCCTGCATAATTAGGGGTGTGACCTCTTTGAGGGCCCTTCCTCCACCTCCAGCACATTTAGGGGTGTGATCTCTGGAAGGGCCCTACCCCCCACTACTAGCACAGTTAAGGGTGGGGCCTCTGGGATTCCCATTCCTCCACTGCCTGTACAGTTAGGGGAGTGACCTCTGGGGGGCCCTTCCTCCATTGCCTGCATAGTTAGGGATGTGACCTCTAGGGGGGGGGCACCTTTCTCCACTGCCTGCGCAGTAAGGGGTGTAATCTCTGGGGGGCCCTTCCTCCACTGCCTGCCCAGTTAGGGGGTGTAAACTGGCGGGCCCCTTCCCCTGCCTGTATAGTAAAGGGTGTAAACTCGGGGGGGGGGGGGGGCTTTCTCCACTGCACAGTTAGGGGGTGTAAACTTTGGGGGGGGTCCTTCCTCCACTGCCTGCACAGTTAGGGGTGTTGTGACCTCTGGGGGGGCCCCTCTTCCACTGCCTGCACAGTTAGGGGTGTGACCTCTGGCTCATGTTCTTCAGCTCTGCAATCTTATTTTGTAACTAAAGCCCAAAGGAAAAGGGGGAGGGGTTATAAGGTTATAAAGTGTTGACCTGAGCAGTGCTAAGAGGATTGGATATTTCTACCTAGAAACTTTGTGCCGGTTCCGTCCTGCAATTGTACTGATTAATACTGACACAATTCTTGTATCGCCACCATATTAGGAGCGATGTATGAGGATTTACTGCTGACGTAATTGAAGGTCAGTGATGCCACCTGGTGCATAGAAGGTGGTACTGCGTTCTACATAGCTCTTCTCTCTGTTCTGATGACACAACACTTTCCTTTCTTTGGACCAATCCTCATCAAGAGAGCGGGCGCTGGTAGCAGTCAAGAAGAGCTTTCCACACAGGCCATGACAGGGGCGAGGTGACATTTCCAGCCTCGCCAAAATATGTATAGACTTCCAGGGGTTATTTAAGGGTCAAAATGTTGGGGACCAGAGTGCACCTTGTCATCAGATATATTTAAGTGCAATGCCCTTGTATGAGGAGCATGGCCTTCAAAGGACGTCTCTTCGGATCAACTTTTGAAACTATTATCAAGGACGCTACCATTGGCAAGAGCACTCATCATCCTTGGAGGAAGAAACCCAAATAACTAACTGCAAAGCCTTCACCCCTCCTCTGACTGGTAAAGTTTCCTTTCATTTCTTCAAGGCCTCAACCTCCTCATTGAGACCCCCAAGCTTGGCTTCTAGTCCATGCCCTTGTATAAGGAGCATAGTCTTCAAAGGATGTCTCTTTCGGATCAGCTTTTGAAACTGGTGGCAAGAGCACTTATCATCCCCGGAGAAAGAAACCCAAGGAACAGACTGCAAAGCCTTTAACCTCCTCTGAGTGTTAAGAAAAGTTCCTTCTGTTCACACCCTCAACCTCCTTATTGAGACCCCCAAGCTGAGCATGAAATTCAAAGGACAACGTCACTTCAAATCAACTTTTGATAATATTATCAAGGATTCTACTAGTGGCAAGAGCACCCATCATCTTCAGAAGAAAAAAACAAGGAATTGACTGCAAAGCCTTCACCCCTCCTCTGACTGTTAAGAAAGGTTCCTTTCATTTCTTCACTTCCTCGACCTCCTCATTGAGACCCCCAAGCTTGGCTCCCAGTCCATGTCCTTGTATAAGGAGCATCGCCTTCAAAGAACAATGTCTCTTCGAATCAACTTTTGATACTATTATCAAGGATGCTACTGGTGGAGCACCCATCATCATCAGAGGAAGAAACCCAAGGAACTGACTGCAGAGCCCTCACCCTTCTGAGTGTAAGGAAAGGTTCCTTTTTGTTTCTTCACTTCTTCAAGCTCCTCATTGAGACCCCCAAGCTTGGCTCTCAGTCCATGCCCTTGTATGATGGGTGCTCTTGCCACCAGTCGCAACCTTGATAATAGTATCAAAAGTTGATCTGAAGAGACGTCCTTTGAAGGCCTTGCTCTATATGGAGCATGGACATCAAAGGACAATGTCTCTTCAGATCAACTTTTGATACTGGTGGCAAAAGCACCCATCATCCTCAGAGGAAGAAGCCAGAAGAACTGACTGCAAAGCCTGCACCCCTCCTCTGACTATTAAGAAAGGTTCCTTTTTGTTTCCTCAATCCTTTGACCTCCACATCCAGACCCCCAAGCTTGGCTCCCAGTCCATGCCCTTGTAAAAGAAGCATGGCCTTCAAAGGACATCTCTTCGGATCAACTTTTGATACTATTAAGGATGCTACTGGTGGCAAGAGCACCCATCATCCTAGGAGGTACTGACTGAAGAGCAAACACCTCCTCATTTTTTCACTCCCCTCCACCTCCTCATTGAGACCTCCAAGCTTGGCTCCCAGTCCACCCACAAGGTCTAGCAAGTTCTCAGACAAACCTCCTTCTGTGTGGAGGTGCACCACAACTTTTCAGTCGGGGGATGTTTGTTACCCTTTGCAGACACTTAGAAAATTGCATGTCTGATGCTTGAGTGCAGAAGGTGGTATCCCAGGGCTGCACACTGGAGTTTCGCTCCCTCCCCCTCCTCGGTTTCTTACCGCACAGATTTGCAGATCTCCATAGAGTCTTATTGAGGTCTTCTTGACCAGGGTGTCATTGCCCTAGTTCCTGTGGTAGAACAGTCTAAAGGGTTTTACGTCAACCTCTTCACCATTTTCAAACCAAATCTCAAAGCCCTGAATGTCTTCATTTGAGCCCAGAAATTCTGCATGGGAAACTACCAGACTCATCTCCCTTCACCAGGGAAATTTTCTGGCTTTTTGTGGACATAAAGAACATGCCTAGGACACGCCTTTTTTTTTCCCCATTGCTTCATTCTTTTCTATGTTTTATGGGACCCCTGTGTTACCAGTTCGTAGCCTTGCCCTTCAGGCTGTCATCTTGTAGCTTGGTTGTTCACCAAAGTGCTCCAGTATTAGCCTTTCTGCGCTCTCATGGTCATCGTTGGTCATCCCTATTGTGGGAGCCTTCTGTTGAGGGTCAGTACAGACTCTGTTGAGCATTGTGGCTTTAACTTTCCAGATGTTACGGCAATTTGGGTGGATCCTGAACCTTTGAACCTACTCATTGATTTGAGTATTTAGGTATAGTCCTTGAATACAGCTAAGGCCTTCTTCAGGAGAGACGGCACACCCTCTGGTCTCAGATTTGAACTCTCCAGTCCAGAAGTCATCTGTCTACTTTTGCATGTATGTCATGGGTCTGATGGTAGTCTCCTTTAAGGCAGTTATTTTGATCAATTCCAATCCATACCTCTACAACGCAACATTCTCTCATCATGGGACAAGTCAGTTAGGTCCCTGGACGGATGTTTTGGGGTTTTTTTGGCAAAAAAAAAAGGCCAGGTTGTTCATAGCTTGTTGGCTCAGGAATCCAGCTCTGGAACTGGGCAAGTCTTTCAGTCCTGTCTTTTTTGAATATCCACACAATGGATGCCATCCTGTTGGGCTGGGAGGAGTCCTGTGCCCCATGTCCCTGCGGGAGATTTTGTTGTTAAGGTAGTCTCATCCCCCCCAATCCACATTCTAGAACTTTGTGCGATTTGGCTGTGTCTGCAGCATTGGGCCATCCTGCTGGAAGGTCATCTGAACAAGATTTAGTTAGATAACTCCATGGCATTGGCATAAATCAACCATTAGGGAGGAAATACAAATCTCGCCGAATCAAGAGGTAGATTGGATCCTGTCCTTGGCAGAACTTTACATTCTAGCCTTGTCCACTGTATACATCCTAGGCATAGGCTATTGGCAGGCAGACTCAATCAGCTGGCAGTGCCTGACGTGAGGAAGTGGTCCCTACACCTTGAGGTGTTTAAGGCTGTTGCTGGTGGGGGATGCTGCAAGTGGACCTTCTGGTCTTCAGGTTCAACAACGTTCAGAGAAGAAAAACAAAGAGGCTAGCGGAGTCAACTAGAATACTGGGCCGCGTCCTGCAAAGATCTATCCATCTATGAAGGCGGACATTGCCCAACTCCCAGAAATGGTGCTAGTTCCAGGGCAGACCTGTTTCTGTGTGATGCTGCAATTGTGCACACTAAAAGCCTCCTGTAGTTCAGCAGCGACAACTAACAGATTACTTGACAGGTCCTCTTTAAAAGCCACAATTTTCTGTGTGACTGTGGCGGGTCTCTAAATTGGCGAAGCTGTGTTGTGGTTCCTTTAAAAGTTCAGCTGAGCGGGAGAACGGAGACAGATTGAGGTAATTCTGGGAATCTTTGAGGAGGAGGGGGTAACATCTGTTCCAGAATGTTCTAGAGCCGCGTTCTCCATCTGGCGTTCGAGAAGGGAACGTGGCGCAGGCCTCGACCTCTGGAGTTAATTATTTCCTTCACCTGGCCCTGTTCCTCTTTCTTTTTTTCTGCGGCTCACAATGTGCGTCCTTGTACGACCCCGCTGAGGGCGGCTGATCCGTGATTGTGTCCCTCTCCGAGTCATACAGCAGATTGGAAGGGCGCATACCTTAACCCTTTGCGCTGTTAGATTTGGATGCACTGATGTTTCTGCGGTTAGCAAGGGTTGACAAAAATCGTGTATAAACTGACAGGCGCAGCAAACTTCTGATATCCACACATGGTCCTCCAGTCAGTTGATGGAGCTATCAACATGTCGGGACAAGGTCCTTCAGCACCCAAAGTGAAAAGGCCAAGGTGCCTCCACACATGAGCTGGGAACTACATTAGCAGCATAGGTTGCAGGGCCTGCCTTTTTTGCACCCCTGTCGAACTTAAGTGCACAATCCAACCGCCTCTTCTACCTACCCCTCAGCCCAGCCCTGGTTCTGCACCAACTTTAGGGGAAAGTATGGCAGATTTTGGCATGGCAAATTTATTTGTAAATGATCCATTATAACCTTGTTTAACACATTTTTGTGCCTGAAAGGAAAGAACCAGGGGATCCCTTGTGTGATTTATTCAGCAGTCTGTGTAATCTGATCAAACTTCTCATGAGCAAAAATGTTTTTTCACCAAAATGATGACCCACAAAGGGGGGGAAGGGGTATGAAAAACTTAATAATAATTGCCATGGTTCTGGTATCGGATGTCCGACATGCCCATGTAGGTGTGACGGTCAGGGCTCCACAGACTTTAGGCTCTACAGGTGTGCTGGTCAGAGGTCCACAGACCCTTGGCTTTATAGGGTTGATGGTCAAGAGTCCACAGAGACTTTTGGCCATATAGATGTGATGGTCAGAGGTCCACAGACTCTTTGCTATAAAAATGTGATGGCCAAAGGTCCACAGACTTGGCTGGTGTGATGTCCAAGGGTCTATAGACTCTTGGCCATATAGATGCGATGGTCAGGGGTTCATAGACTCTTGGCCATATAGATGCGATGGTCAGGGGTTCATAGACTCTTGGCCATATAGGTGCGATGGTCAGGGGTTCACAGCCTTTTGGACATATAGGTGTGATGGTCAGGGGTTCACAGACTTTTGGCCATATAGGTGTGATGGTCAGAGGTCCAGACAATTGGTCATATGTTGGTTGATGGGCAGGGGGCCACTAACTCTTGGTCATTTAGATGTGATGGTCAGGGGTTCACAGACTCTTGGCCATATAAATGCGATGGTCAAGGGTTCACAGACTCTTGGCCATATAGGTGGTGATGGTCAGGGGTTCACAGACTTTTGGCTATATAGGTGTGATGGTTAAGGGTTCAGACACTTGGTCATATAAATGTGATGGTCAGGTGTTCACAGACTCTTGACCATATACTGTAGATGCGATAGTCACAGATCCACAGACACATGTGGCCATATAGATGTGATGCCCAAAGGGCCACCAACTCCTAGTCATATAGATGAGATGGGATCCACGGACTCTTGGCCATATTGATGTAATGGTCAGGGGTCCTAAGACTCTTGGCCATATACTGTAGGTTTAATGGCCAAGGGTCTACAGACTTTTGGCCATATAGGTGTTATGGCCAAGGGTCCATAAACTCTTGGCCAAATAAGTGTGGTAGCTAAGAGTCTACAGATTACTGGCCATATAGATGTGATGGTCAGGGGTCCATAGACTCTTGGCCAAATAAGTGTGGTAGTTACGAGTCTACAGATTACTGGCCATATAGATGTGATGGTCAGGGGTCCACAGACTCTTGACCATTTACTGTAGGTGTGATTAAAGGTCCACAGACTCTTGGCCATATAGAGGTGATGTCCAAAGTGCCACCGACTAGTAGTCATATAGATGAGATGAGGTTCACAGACTCTTGGCCGAATAGGTGTGATGGCCAAGGGTCTACAGACTTTTGGTCATATAGGTTAGGTGTGATGGTCAGAAAGCCACAGACTCTTGGTCATATAGATGTGATGATCAGGGACCAACAGACTTCTTAGCCATATTGTGTATTTCAAGTGAAGGTGACATAGTGGGGGCAGGTGATATCCTCTACATGGCTGACTTCCTGTTGGGGGTCTCACAGACCTCTCAGCACAGGCTTTCTTTAAACCTCCCATTGAGAGAGTGTGATTTGCCACAGACTTTTGTTCTAAAGCAGGGGTAGGCCACCTGGGGCCCTCCAGCTGTTGTGGGACTATGTTTGCCATGAGGCATTACAAGGCTGGTAGTCACAATTACTCCCAGAGGCATGATGGGATTTGTAGTTCTGCAACAGCTGGAGGGCCCCAGGTTGTGTACCCCTGCTTTAAACCATCTTTATATGGAACTGCTGAATAATTACAAGAAAAATGGTGGAGCTCAGCAGCTAGGTGTGCCAATCTTTGGAAGTGGAATTTTTCAGTCGTTTTTGCTTGCTTCATGGTGTCTGGTGTCCATGTTGCTGTATTCAGCTGGTTCTGCACAATACGCACAGTTCCTACATAACCTTAACCCTACATCAGTTTCTACTCCTGATATCTGCTTCCCCAGAACAAAATATATATATATATATATATATATATATATATATATATATATATATATATATATAAAATTTTTTTTTTTTTTTTGGCTAAAGCAGAGAAGGGTGAGAACTTCTATCAGGTTTTTATTGCCATCTTGTGTCTGATGGGGAAATGCTCTCTCAGGACAGAAAGTGGTGGGAAATCTGATGGGTGGGGACACATCCTGTGACCTACAATGGTCTCTGGAGGAAACCCCACCATCTCTTCCCAAGGCCATGCTCCAACTTGTTGAACAGGTTTCCTAGACATAGCCGCCGGCAGAGCGACTCTTCTTGTCGGGACGCGCACCATGCAGGTCTTCACCACGTTTACACCTGAACTCATCCCCTAATGTCCCATCAGCGTTCTACAGGGAGAAAGTGACAAGCTTCTATGGGCCACGTCACTACTTACCTTTATATCACTGTGGAAGAATCCACAATTCCCTCATTTCTTTGGGGGGGGGGGGGGGGGGGGGGGGGAGAAAGAAAGACAGATCTACAAATCCCAATATATCAGACCTTAAAAGGGACAACTGTGGAACAGGAGGGATTGGGGTATAATAGGACAGAGGGAGGATTGGGATATAATAGAAGGACAGAGGGGGGATTAGGGTATAATATAAGGACAGAGGGGGGATTGGGGTATAATAGAAGGACAGAGGGGGGATTGGGGTATAATAGAAGGACAGAGGGGGGATTGGGGTATAATAGAAGGACAGAGGGAGGATTGGGGTATAATAGAAGGACAGAGGGGAGGATTGGGGTATAATAGAAGGACAGAGGGGAGGATTGGGGTATAATAGAAGGACAGAGGGGAGGATTGGGGTATAATAGAAGGACAGAGGGGAGGATTGGGGTATAATAAAAGGACAGAGGGAGGATTGGGGTATAATAAAAGGACAGAGGGAGGATTGGGGTATAATAAAAGGACAGAGGGAGGATTGGGGTATAATACAAGGACAGAGGGGGATTGGGGTATAATAGAAGGACAGAGGGGAGGATTGGGGTATAATATAAGGACAGAGGGGGGATTGGGATATAATAGAAGGACAGAGGGGAGGATTGGGGTATAATAGAAGGACAGAGGGAGGATTGGGGTATAATAGAAGGACAGAGGGGGGATTGGGGTATAATAGAAGGACAGAGGGGGGATTGGGGTATAATAGAAGGACAGAGGGGGGATTGGGGTATAATAGAAGGACAGAGGGAGGATTGGGGTATAATAGAAGGACAGAGGGGAGGATTGGGGTATAATAGAAGGACAGAGGGGGGATTGGGGTATAATAGAAGGACAGAGGGGGGATTGGGGTATAATAGAAGGACAGAGGGGGGATTGGGGTATAATAGAAGGACAGAGGGAGGATTGGGGTATAATAGAGGGACAGAGGGGGGGTGGGGTATAATAGAAGGACAGAGGGAGGATTGGGGTATAATAGAAGGACAGAGGGGAGGATTGGGGTATAATAGAAGGACAGAGGGGGGATTGGGGTATAATAGAAGGACAGAGGGGGGATTGGGGTATAATAGAAGGACAGAGGGAGGATTGGGGTATAATAGAAGGACAGAGGGGGGATTGGGGTATAATAGAAGGACAGAGGGGGGATTGGGGTATAATAGAAGGACAGAGGGAGGATTGGGGTATAATAGAAGGACAGAGGGGGGATTGGGGTATAATAGAAGGACAGAGGGAGGATTGGGGTATAATAGAAGGACAGAGGGGGATTGGGGTATAATAGAAGGACAGAGGGGGGATTGGGGTATAATAGAAGGACAGAGGGAGGATTGGGGTATAATAGAAGGACAGAGGGGAGGATTGGGGTATAATAGAAGGACAGAGGGGAGGATTGGGGTATAATAAAAGGACAGAGGGGAGGATTGGGGTATAATAAAAGGACAGAGGGGAGGATTGGGGTATAATAGAAGGACAGAGGGAGGATTGGGGTATAATAGAAGGACAGAGGGGGGATTGGGGTATAATAAAAGGACAGAGGGGAGGATTGGGGTATAATAAAAGGACAGAGGGGAGGATTGGGGTATAATAAAAGGACAGAGGGGAGGATTGGGGTATAATAAAAGGACAGAGGGGAGGATTGGGGTATAATAGAAGGACAGAGGGGAGGATTGGGGTATAATAGAAGGACAGAGGGGAGGATTGGGGTATAATAGAAGGACAGAGGGGAGGATTGGGGTATAATAGAAGGACAGAGGGGAGGATTGGGGTATAATAGAAGGACAGAGGGGAGGATTGGGGTATAATAGAAGGACAGAGGGGAGGATTGGGGTATAATAAAAGGACAGAGGGAGGATTGGGGTATAATACAAGGACAGAGGGGGGATTGGGGTATAATAGAAGGACAGAGGGAGGATTGGGGTATAATAGAAGGACAGAGGGAGGATTGGGGTATAATAGAAGGACAGAGGGGGGATTGGGGTATAATAGAAGGACAGAGGGGGGATTGGGGTATAATAGAAGGACAGAGGGGGGATTGGGGTATAATAGAAGGACAGAGGGGGGGATTGGGATATAATAGAAGGACAGAGGGGAGGATTGGGGTATAATAGAAGGACAGAGGGAGGATTGGGGTATAATAGAAGGACAGAGTGGGGATTGGGGTATAATAGAAGGACAGAGGGAGGATTGGGGTATAATAGAAGGACAGAGGGGAGGATTGGGGTATAATAGAAGGACAGAGGGGGGATTGGGGTATAATAGAAGGACAGAGGGGGGATTGGGGTATAATAGAAGGACAGAGGGGGGATTGGGGTATAATAGAAGGACAGAGGGGGGATTGGGGTATAATAGAAGGACAGAGGGGGGATTGGGGTATAATAGAAGGACAGAGGGAGGATTGGGGTATAATAGAAGGACAGAGGGAGGATTGGGGTATAATAGAAGGACAGAGGGGGGATTGGGGTATAATAGAAGGACAGAGGGAGGATTGGGGTATAATAGAAGGACAGAGGGAGGATTGGGGTATAATAGAGGGACAGAGGGGGGGTGGGGTATTCTAAAAGGGGGTACAATGGGGGGATTGGGGTATAATAAAGGGGTACAATGGGGGGATTGGGGTATAATAGAGGGGGACAAAGGGGGGGTTGATGTATAATAGAGGGGTACAAGGGGGGATTGGGGTGTAGAATCTGCCCCCCATATACAATAACACATAATTGGGGGGTGCAGAAGTTTTCCTTTGTGGGGGACAATATTGGAATGAGATGGTTTGGAGTTGTTGGGGGAGGGTCAGGATGGGCCCCCGGTGGTGGGCGGGGCCCCTGGCGGTGGGGAGGGGCAGTAGGGGCCCCTCCCCCGTCAGTCTCAGTGTGGCCCCTGAAGATGATGGAGTGGGTGCTGGTTGTGGCCCTCCTGCTCTCTCTTGCAGTGTTGTGGCCCCCAGGGGCCCGGCGCCTGGCTCTGCTCCTGCACGATGTTCGGTTCCTCCTCCGGTCCCGGTCCTTGAAGCAGACGGTGGGTCGGTGGATGGGGGAGGGGGCTCTCAGTCTCCCGGGACTCTTCCAGCTGCAGCTCCGCCGCTCCCCGGACTCTCCGCTCCTCATATTCCGGGACCGGAGGATCACTTACCGGGAGCTCGATGAGTCCGCCAACCGGTGCGCCAACGCTCTGCTCCCCGCCCTCCCCCCGGGGGCCCCGGTGGCCCTTCTCCTCCCCAGCGACCCCTCCTTCCTCTCCGCCTGGATCTCTCTGGCCAAACTCGGACACATCGCCGCCTTCCTCAACACCAACGTCCGCCGAGGGGCCCTCCGACACTGCCTGGGGGCCAGCGGGGCCCGGGGCCTCATCACCAACCCAGGTACTCACTGTGACGTCACCTTCACCCCACTATAGTATACAGAGGAGCTTACACTCTAATGTCCTCTCCCCCACAGTCACATCAGTCTCTGTACAGAGGAGCTTACACTCTAATGTCCCCTCCCCCACAGTCACATCAGTCTCTATACAGAGGAGCTTACACTCTAATGTCCCCTCCCCCCACAGTCATATCAGTCTCTATACAGAGGAGCTTACACTCTAATGTCCCCTCCCCCACAGTCACATCAGTCTCTGTACAGAGGAGCTTACACTCTAATGTCCCCTCCCCCCCCACAGTCACATCAGTCTCTGTACAGAGGAGCTTACACTCTAATGTCCTCTCCCCCACAGTCACATCAGTCTCTGTACAGAGGAGCTTACACTCTAATGTCCCCTCCCCCCACAGTCACATCAGTCTCTATACAGAGGAGCTTACACTCTAATGTCCCCTCCCCCCCCACAGTCACATCAGTCTCTGTACAGAGGAGCTTACACTCTAATGTCCCTTCCCCCCACAGTCACATCAGTCTCTGTACAGAGGAGCTTACACTCTAATGTCCCCTCCCCCACAGTCACATCAGTCTCTGTACAGAGGAGCTTACACTCTAATGTCCCCTCCCCCCCACAGTCACATCAGTCTCTGTACAGAGGAGCTTACACTCTAATGTCCCCTCCCCCCACAGTCACATCAGTCTCTATACAGAGGAGCTTACACTCTAATGTCCCCTCCCCCCACAGTCACATCAGTCTCTATACAGAGGAGCTTACACTCTAATGTCCCCCCCCCCACAGTCACATCAGTCTCTGTACAGAGGAGCTTACACTCTAATGTCCCCTCCCCCACAGTCACATCAGTCTCTATACAGAGGAGCTTACACTCTAATGTCCCCTCCTTCCCCACAGTCACATCAGTCTCTATACAGAGGAGCTTACACTCTAATGTCCCCTCCCCCACAGTCACATCAGTCTCTATACAGAGGAGCTTACACTCTAATGTCCCCTCCCCCACAGTCACATCAGTCTCTATACAGAGGAGCTTACACTCTAATGTCCCCTCCCCCAACAGTCACATCAGTCTCTATACAGAGGAGCTTACACTCTAATGTCCCCTCCCCCACAGTCACATCAGTCTCTGTACAGAGGAGCTTACACTCTAATGTCCCCTCCCCCACAGTCACATCAGTCTCTATACAGAGGAGCTTACACTCTAATGTCCCCTCCCCCCACAGTCACATCAGTCTCTGTACAGAGGAGCTTACACTCTAATGTCCCCTCCCCCACAGTCACACATTATTATTGTTGTTTTTTATTATTATTATTCTTTTTTTAATATTTATTATTATTATTAATATATATATATATATATATATATATATATATATATATATATATATATATATATATATATATATATATATATATATATATATATATACACACACACACACACACACGGACCCTGGGGGAGGGTCTATACACAGTATGTGACAAAAGTAAGTACACCCCCCATCATAGAATAATATACAGTATCTGACAAAAGTAAGTACACCCCTCAGTCACATTTGTGTAAATCTTTCCTTCTATCTTTTCATGTGACAACACTGAAGAAATGACACTTGTCTACAATGTAAAGTAGTGAGTGTACAGCTTGTATAACAGTGTAAATTTGCTGTCCCCTCAAAATAACTCAACACACAGCCATTAATGTCTAAACCGCTGGCAACAAAAGTCAGTACACCCCTAAGTGAAAATCTCCAATTTGGGCCCAAACTGTCAATATTTTGTGTGGCCTCCATTATTTTCCAGCACTGCCTTAACCCTCTTGGGCATGGAGGTCACCAGAGCTTCACAGGTTGTCACTGGAGTCCTCTTCCCCTCCTCCATGATGACATCACAGAGCTGGTGGATGTTAGAGACCTTGCGCTCCTCCACCTTCCGTTTGAGGATGTCCCACAGATGATCAATAGGGTTTAGGTCTGGAGACATGCTTGGCCAGTCCGTCACCTTTACCCTCAGCTTCTTTAGCAAGGCAGTGATCATCTTGGAGGTGTATTTGGGGTGGTTATCATGTTGGAATACTGCCCTGCGGTCCAGTCTCTGAAGGGAGGGGATCATGCTCTGCTTCAGTATGTCACAGTACATGTTGGCATTCATGGTCCCCTCAATGATCTGTAGCCCCCCAGTGCCGGCAGCACTTATACAGCCCCAGACCATGACACCCCCACCACCATGCTTGACTGTAGACAAGACACACTTGTCTTTGTCCTCCTCACCTGGTTGCCCCCACACACGCTTGTCACCATCTGAACCAAATACGTTTATCTTGGTCTCATCACCACAGGACATGGTTCCAGTAATCCATCTCCTTAGTCTGCTTAGCTTCAGCAAACTGTTTGTGGACTTTCTTGTACATCATCTTTAGAAGAGGCTTCCTTCTGGGATGACAGCCATGCAGACCAATTTGATGCAGTGTGCGGCGTATGGTCTGAGCACTGACAGGCTGACCCCCCACCCCTACAACCTCTGCAGCAATGCTGGCAGCACTCATACGTCTATTTCCCAAAGACAACCTCTGGATATGACGCTGAGCACGTGACCTCAACTTCTTTGGTGGACCATGGCGAGGCCTGTTCTGAGTGGAACCTGTCCTGTTATACCGCTGTATGGTCTTGGCCACCGTGCTGCAGATCAGTTTCGGGGTCTTGGCAATCTTCTTATAGTCTAGGCCATCTTTATGTAGAGCAACAATTCTTTTTTTTCAGATCCTCAGAGAGTTCTTTGCCATGAGGTGCCATGTTGTACTTCCAGTGACCAGTATGAGAGAGTGAGAGCGATAACACCAAATTTAACACACCTGCTCCCCATTCACACCTGAGACCTTGTAACACTAACGAGTCACATGACACCGGGGAGGGAAAATGGCTCATTGGGCCCAATGTGGAGATTTTCACTTAGGGGTGTACTGACTTTTGTTGCCAGCGGTTTAGACATTAATGGCTGTGTGTTGAGTTATTTTGAGGGGACAGCAAATTTACACTGTTATACAAGCTGTACACTCACTACTTTACATTGTAGACAAGTGTCATTTCTTCAGTGTTG
The DNA here is from genome assembly GCA_037952925.1 of Lithobates clamitans. Taxonomy (NCBI): domain Eukaryota; kingdom Metazoa; phylum Chordata; class Amphibia; order Anura; family Ranidae; genus Lithobates; species Lithobates clamitans. The sequence goes on from JBBGZY010003690.1 coordinate 47,337, forward strand.
TCACATGAAAAGAGAGAAGAAAAGATTTACACAAATGTCACTGAGGGGTGTACTTACTTTTGTCACATACTGTATACTATTCTATGATGATGGGTGTACTTACTTTTGTCAGATACTGTATATAGCTCTGACATATACCGCAGTGCTGTACAGAATTCACTGAGCCAGTCACATCAGCCTCTGCACCAGAGGAGCTTACACTCTAATGTCCCCTCCCCCTACAATCACACACTATTATTATGTCACTCCTGTATAATATATCCTTTATCTGGAGAGCTGTGATGTCATAGTGGGATTATTGTATACATTTATCTCGTTCTCCTCTGTGATCTTTCAGAGCTCTTTGAAGCGGTGCGGGAGATTCTCCCCGACATGCGGGAGATGGGGATCACGGTGTGGGTGTTGGGCCCCGGAGATTACCCCGATGACGTCATCAACCTCCAGGCTCTGATGGACGCGGCCTCAGACTCTCCCCCGCCTGCAGAGCTCGGCGTTGTGAAGGATCCGATGGAGACCGCCATCTGCATCTTCACCTCCGGGACCACAGGTGAGCCAATGGTGGCGGTCGGGGGGGACTAACTTGGCCCATTTGGCTGTTGGGGGTGTTTGGTTTTCCCCTCCTGGCAGTTGATTGGCTGATGGATCTGATTTTTCCCTCGGCAGGGTTACCCAAAGCCGCTCGGATCAGCCACCTGAAGACCCTGATGTGCTCCGTCTTCTACCAGCTGTGCGGAGCGACGTCCTCCGACGTCATCTACATGTCTCTGCCGCTCTACCACAAATCGGGGGCCCTGCTGGGATTCGGGGGCTGCATCGGTGTCGGTAAGTCAACCATTTCCACGGGATGCCGCCAGTCATCGAACGCCCAATTTCTTCCTATGATCCTCAGCTCCACCTAGTGGCCATAAAGCGGTATTTTTCTGAAATGCCTCAGTCAGGACAGTACCACATTATGGACACTAGATGGAGCTGATCACAAGAAATAAACACTTGACACAAATGATGATTTCCCATGATCCTCTCTGACTTCTCTCTCCACGCCGTCCTCAGGGGCGTCGCTGGTCCTGAAGGAACGCTTCTCCGCCAGCCAGTTCTGGAACGACTGCCGCAAGTACGACGTCACCGTCTTCCAGTATATCGGGGAACTGTGCCGATACCTCACCAACCAACCGCAGGTACCGGGGGACCACCGCACCCCCACTTTCTATTACTCCCTATGGAAGATGCTCAGTGCGCTCTCTCTTCTCTCCCTCGCACTTCTCTATTGGTCCTTGTCGTGGGATTCTTTCCACAGCTGTCCAATCATAGACTCTTCTGCTGTCCCCCTGATCACCCCTCAATTGTATGAGATTCTGATTTACTTCTCATCCAAGCAAACCTCTGTTGAGACAGTAGCTGGTTTATTTCCACAATATATATATATATATATATATATATATATATATCTCAAAAATAAAAAAATTATATATATATATATATATATATATATATATATATATATATATACTTATTTATAGAATTATTATTATTATTAATAATAATAGTAATAATAATAATAATTTTTTTTTTTTTTTTTAGTCCAATAAAAATAATTTCTCTATCAATATTTCATATTTATGATTTCCAACCACTAGGTGCCATTCTTGGCTAATTTTAATGTGTGTACCGGGCTAATCTTAGCTGATCTGCTAAATATAGTCTGTTGTTTTTACATGCAGGTGAGGGGGGAAATACTGATTTGCTCCCCTACAGATTGTGTAAGTTTTGCCCCCTTACATAGAAATGAAGGGTCTATAATTTTTATCATAGGTGTATTTTATATGATAGAGACAGAATATCAACCAAAAATCCAGAAAAATCACACAATACAAATGTTATAAATGGAGTTCAGTGAGTAAAATAAGTATTTGATCTCCAAGCAGAACATGACTTAGTAGTTGGTGGAGAAACCCTTGTTGGTGATCACAGAGGTCAGACGTTTCTTGTAGGTGGTGATCAGTTTCCACACATCTCAGGAGGGATTTTCTCTTCTTTACAGATCTTCTCTAAATCCTGAAGGTCTCTTGGCCACTCGAAGTTTCATCTCCTCCATACATTTTCTATAGGATTAAGGTCTGGAGACTGGATAGGCCACTCCATGACCTTAAATGTGCTTCTTCTTGAGCCCCTCCTTTGTTGCCTTGGTGATATGTTTTGGGTCATTGTCATGCTGGAAGACCCATCCATGACCCATCTTCAGTGTTCTGGATGAGGGAAGAAGGTTCTCCTCCAAGATCTTACAATACATGGCCCCGCCCATTGGACCCTCAATGCGGCAAAGTCGGCCTGAACCTTTATCAGAGAAACAGCCCCAAATCATCATGTTTCCACCTCCGTGTGACTGTAGGGATGATGTGACTGTAGGGATGGGGTGTGACTGTAGGGATGGTGTGTGACTGTAGGGATGGTGTGTGACTGTAGGGATGATGTGTGACTGTAGGGATGATGTGTGACTGTAGGGATGATGTGACTGTAGGGATGGTGTGTGACTGTAGGGATGGGGTGTGACTGTAGGGATGATGTGACTGTAGGGATGATGTGACTGTAGGGATGAGGTGTGACTGTAGGGATGATGTGTGACTGTAGGGATGATGTGTGACTGTAGGGATGATGTGACTGTAGGGATGATGTGTGACTGTAGGGATGATGTGACTGTAGGGATGATGTGACTGTAGGGATGGTGTGTGACTGTAGGGATGATGTGACTGTAGGGATGATGTGACTGTAGGGATGATGTGTGACTGTAGGGATGGTGTGTGACTGTAGGGATGATGTGTGACTGTAGGGATGGTGTGTGACTGTAGGGATGATGTGTGACTGTAGGGATGGTGTGTGACTGTAGGGATGGGGTGTGACTGTAGGGATGGGGTGTGACTGTAGGGATGATGTGTGACTGTAGGGATGATGTGTGACTGTAGGGATGGTGTGTGACTGTAGGGATGATGTGACTGTAGGGATGGGGTGTGACTGTAGGGATGATGTGTGACTGTAGGGATGGGGTGTGACTGTAGGGATGATGTGTGACTGTAGGGATGATGTGACTGTAGGGATGATGTGTGACTGTAGGGATGGTGTGTGACTGTAGGGATGATGTGACTGTAGGGATGATGTGACTGTAGGGATGATGTGTGACTGTAGGGATGATGTGACTGTAGGGATGGTGTGTGACTGTAGGGATGATGTGACTGTAGGGATGATGTGTGACTGTAGGGATGATGTGACTGTAGGGATGATGTGACTGTAGGGATGATGTGACTGTAGGGATGATGTGTGACTGTAGGGATGATGTGTGACTGTAGGGATGATGTGACTGTAGGGATGGTGTGTGACTGTAGGGATGATGTGTGACTGTAGGGATGATGTGACTGTAGGGATGATGTGACTGTAGGGATGATGTGTGACTGTAGGGATGATGTGTGACTGTAGGGATGATGTGACTGTAGGGATGGTGTGTGACTGTAGGGATGGGGTGTGACTGTAGGGATGATGTGTGACTGTAGGGATGGTGTGTGACTGTAGGGATGATGTGACTGTAGGGATGATGTGACTGTAGGGATGATGTGTGACTGTAGGGATGATGTGTGACAGTAGGGATGATGTGTGACTGTAGGGATGATGTGACTGTAGGGATGATGTGTGACTGTAGGGATGATGTGACTGTAGGGATGATGTGACTGTAGGGATGGTGTGACTGTAGGGATGGTGTGACTGTAGGGATGGTGTGTGACTGTAGGGATGGTGTGTGACTGTAGGGATGGGGTGTGACTGTAGGGATGATGTGTGACTGTAGGGATGATGTGTGACTGTAGGGATGGGGTGTGACTGTAGGGATGATGTGACTGTAGGGATGATGTGTGACTGTAGGGATGATGTGACTGTAGGGATGATGTGTGACTGTAGGGATTATGTGTGACTGTAGGGATGATGTGTGACTGTAGGGATGATGTGTGACTGTAGGGATTATGTGTGACTGTAGGGATTATGTGTGACTGTAGGGATGATGTGTGACTGTAGGGATGATGTGTGACTGTAGGGATGATGTGTGACTGTAGGGATGATGTGTGACTGTAGGGATGATGTGTGACTGTAGGGATGGTGTGACTGTAGGGATGGTGTGACTGTAGGGATGATGTGACTGTAGGGATGATGTGTGACTGTAGGGATGATGTGAATGTAGGGATGGTGTTCTTAGGGTCATAGTCAGCATTTTCCTTCCTCCAAACACGGCGAGTCCTCCTCCTCAGGAAGACACATGTACAGCCCATCTGAAGTCTCCCAATGAACATCTAAATGATTCAGAGAAGGAGAAAGTTCTGTGGTCAGAGGAGACCAAAATTCAGATCTTTGGTATCAACTCGACTCGCCGTGTTTGGAGGAAGAAAAATGCTGACTATGACCCTAAGAACACCATCCCTACAGTCACACATCATCCCTACAGTCACACACCATCCCTACAGTCACATCATCCCTACAGTCACACACCATCCCTACAGTCACACATCATCCCTACAGTCACACACCATCCCTACAGTCACACATCATCCCTACAGTCACACATCATCCCTACAGTCACATCATCCCTACAGTCACACACCATCCCTACAATCACACATCATCCCTACAGTCACATCATCCCTACAGTCACACACCATCCCTACAGTCACACACATCATCCCTACAGTCACACACCATCCCTACAGTCACACACATCATCCCTACAGTCACACACCATCCCTACAGTCACACACCATCCCTACAGTCACACACCATCCCTACAGTCACACATCATCCCTACAGTCACACATCATCCCTACAGTCACACATCATCCCTACAGTCACACATCATCCCTACAGTCACATCATCCCTACAGTCACACACCATCCCTACAGTCACACCATCCCTACAGTCACATCATCCCTACAGTCACATCATCCCTACAGTCACATCATCCCTACAGTCACAACATCCCTACAGTCACACATCATCCCTACAGTCACACACCATCCCTACAGTCACATCATCCCTACAGTCACACATCATCCCTACCGTCACACATCATCCCTACAGTCACACATCATCCCTACAGTCACACATCATCCCTACAGTCACACATCATCCCTACAGTCACACATCATCCCTACAGTCACACATCATCCCTACAGTCACATCATCCCTACAGTCACATCATCATCCCTACAGTCACACCTCATCCCTACAGTCACATCATCCCTACAGTCACATCATCATCCCTACAGTCACACATCATCCCTACAGTCACACACCATCCCTACAGTCACATCACCATCCCTACAGTCACATCATCATCCCTACAGTCACACATCATCCCTACAGTCACATCATCCCTACAGTCACATCATCATCCCTACAGTCACACACCATCCCTACAGTCACACACCATCCCTACAGTCACACATCATCCCTACAGTCACATCATCCCTACAGTCACACATCATCCCTACAGTCACATCATCCCTACAGTCACACATCATCCCTACAGTCACATCATCCCTACAGTCACACATCATCCCTACAGTCACATCATCCCTACAGTCACACCTCATCCCTACAGTCACATCATCCCTACAGTCACATCATCCCTACAGTCACACATCATCCCTACAGTCACATCATCCCTACAGTCACATCATCCCTACAGTCACACATCATCCCTACAGTCACACATCATCCCTACAGTCACACATCATCCCTACAGTCACACCCCATCCCTACAGTCACACCCCATCCCTACAGTCACACATCATCCCTACAGTCACACCATCCCTACAGTCACACCATCCCTACAGTCACATCATCCCTACAGTCACACATCATCCCTACAGTCACATCATCCCTACAGTCACACATCATCCCTACAGTCACACATCATCCCTACAGTCACACACCATCCCTACAGTCACACATCATCCCTACAGTCACACATCATCCCTACAGTCACACACCATCCCTACAGTCACACCCCATCCCTACAGTCACACATCATCCCTACAGTCACATCATCTCTACAGTCACACATCATCCCTACAGTCACACCCCATCCCTACAGTCACACATCATCCCTACAGTCACACATCATCCCTACAGTCACACATCATCCCTACAGTCACATCATCCCTACAGTCACATCATCATCCCTACAGTCACATCATCCCTACAGTCACACATCATCCCTACAGTCACACACCATCCCTACAGTCACACACCATCCCTACAGTCACATCACCATCCCTACAGTCACACATCATCCCTACAGTCACATCATCATCCCTACAGTCACATCATCCCTACAGTCACACATCATCCCTACAGTCACACACCATCCCTACAGTCACACACCATCCCTACAGTCACACCATCCCTACAGTCACACACCATCCCTACAGTCACACATCATCCCTACAGTCACACACCATCCCTACAGTCACATCACCATCCCTACAGTCACACATCATCCCTACAGTCACACACCATCCCTACAGTCACACATCATCCCTACAGTCACACATCATCCCTACAGTCACATCATCATCCCTACAGTCACACATCATCCCTACAGTCACACACCATCCCTACAGTCACACCATCCCTACAGTCACACACCATCCCTACAGTCACACCCCATCCCTACAGTCACACACCATCCCTACAGTCACACACCATCCCTACAGTCACATCACCATCCCTACAGTCACACATCATCCCTACAGTCACACACCATCCCTACAGTCACACACCATCCCTACAGTCACACCATCCCTACAGTCACACACCATCCCTACAGTCACACACCATCCCTACAGTCACACACCATCCCTACAGTCACACACCATCCCTACAGTCACATCACCATCCCTACAGTCACACACATCATCCCTACAGTCACACACCATCCCTACAGTCACACACATCATCCCTACAGTCACACACCATCCCTACAGTCACACACCATCCCTACAGTCACACACCATCCCTACAGTCACACATCATCCCTACAGTCACACATCATCCCTACAGTCACACTTCATCCCTACAGTCACACATCATCCCTACAGTCACACACCATCCCTACAGTCACACCATCCCTACAGTCACATCATCCCTACAGTCACATCATCCCTACAGTCACAAACCATCCCTACAGTCACATCATCCCTACAGTCACACATCATCCCTACAGTCACACACCATCCCTACAGTCACATCATCCCTACAGTCACACATCATCCCTACCGTCACACATCATCCCTACAGTCACACATCATCCCTACAGTCACACATCATCCCTACAGTCACACATCATCCCTACAGTCACACATCATCCCTACAGTCACACATCATCCCTACAGTCACATCATCCCTACAGTCACATCATCATCCCTACAGTCACACCTCATCCCTACAGTCACATCATCCCTACAGTCACATCATCATCCCTACAGTCACATCATCATCCCTACAGTCACACACCATCCCTACAGTCACACACCATCCCTACAGTCACATCATCATCCCTACAGTCACACATCATCCCTACAGTCACATCATCCCTACAGTCACATCATCATCCCTACAGTCACACACCATCCCTACAGTCACACACCATCCCTACAGTCACACATCATCCCTACAGTCACATCATCCCTACAGTCACACATCATCCCTACAGTCACATCATCCCTACAGTCACACATCATCCCTACAGTCACATCATCCCTACAGTCACACATCATCCCTACAGTCACATCATCCCTACAGTCACACCTCATCCCTACAGTCACATCATCCCTACAGTCACATCATCCCTACAGTCACACATCATCCCTACAGTCACATCATCCCTACAGTCACATCATCCCTACAGTCACACATCATCCCTACAGTCACACATCATCCCTACAGTCACACATCATCCCTACAGTCACACCCCATCCCTACAGTCACACCCCATTCCCTACAGTCACACATCATCCCTACAGTCACACCATCCCTACAGTCACACCATCCCTACAGTCACATCATCCCTACAGTCACACATCATCCCTACAGTCACATCATCCCTACAGTCACACATCATCCCTACAGTCACACATCATCCCTACAGTCACACACCATCCCTACAGTCACACATCATCCCTACAGTCACACATCATCCCTACAGTCACACACCATCCCTACAGTCACACCCCATCCCTACAGTCACACATCATCCCTACAGTCACATCATCTCTACAGTCACACATCATCCCTACAGTCACACCCCATCCCTACAGTCACACATCATCCTACAGTCACACATCATCCCTACAGTCACACATCATCCCTACAGTCACATCATCCCTACAGTCACATCATCATCCCTACAGTCACATCATCCCTACAGTCACACATCATCCCTACAGTCACACATCATCCCTACAGTCACATCACCATCCCTACAGTCACACATCATCCCTACAGTCACATCATCATCCCTACAGTCACATCATCCCTACAGTCACACATCATCCCTACAGTCACACACCATCCCTACAGTCACACACCATCCCTACAGTCACACCATCCCTACAGTCACACACCATCCCTACAGTCACACATCATCCCTACAGTCACACACCATCCCTACAGTCACATCACCATCCCTACAGTCACACATCATCCCTACAGTCACACACCATCCCTACAGTCACACATCATCCCTACAGTCACACACCATCCCTACAGTCACACACCATCCCTACAGTCACATCATCATCCCTACAGTCACATCATCATCCCTACAGTCACATCATCATCCCTACAGTCACACATCATCCCTACAGTCACACACCATCCCTACAGTCACACCATCCTACAGTCACACACCATCCCTACAGTCACACCCCATCCCTACAGTCACACACCATCCCTACAGTCACACACCATCCCTACAGTCACATCACCATCCCTACAGTCACACATCATCCCTACAGTCCACACACCATCCCTACAGTCACACACCATCCCTACAGTCACACCATCCCTACAGTCACACACCATCCCTACAGTCACACACCATCCCTACAGTCACACACCATCCCTACAGTCACACACCATCCCTACAGTCACATCACCATCCCTACAGTCACACACCATCCCTACAGTCACACATCATCCCTACAGTCACACACCATCCCTACAGTCACACACCATCCCTACAGTCACACACCATCCCTACAGTCACACATCATCCCTACAGTCACATCATCCCTACAGTCACACATCATCCCTACAGTCACACATCATCCCTACAGTCACACATCATCCCTACAGTCACACATCATCCCTACAGTCACACATCATCCCTACAGTCACACACCATCCCTACAGTCACATCATCCCTACAGTCACACACCATCCCTACAGTCACATCATCCCTACAGTCACACATCATCCCTACAGTCACACATCATCCCTACAGTCACACATCATCCCTACAGTCACATCATCCCTACAGTCACACACCATCCCTACAGTCACACATCATCCCTACAGTCACACCCCATCCCTACAGTCACACCCCATCCCTACAGTCACACATCATCCCTACAGTCACATCATCCCTACAGTCACACATCATCCCTACAGTCACATCATCCCTACAGTCACACATCATCCCTACAGTCACACCCCATCCCTACAGTCACACATCATCCCTACAGTCACACATCATCCCTACAGTCACACATCATCCTTACAGTCACACACCATCCCTACAGTCACACATCATCCCTACAGTCACATCATCCCTACAGTCACACATCATCCCTACAGTCACACATCATCCCTACAGTCACACACCATCCCTACAGTCACACATCATCCCTACAGTCACACATCATCCCTACAGTCACACACCATCCCTACAGTCACACCCCATCCCTACAGTCACACATCATCCCTACAGTCACATCATCTCTACAGTCACACATCATCCCTACAGTCACACCCCATCCCTACAGTCACACATCATCCCTACAGTCACACATCATCCCTACAGTCACACATCATCCCTACAGTCACATCATCCCTACAGTCACATCATCATCCCTACAGTCACATCATCCCTACAGTCACACCCCATCCCTACAGTCACATCATCATCCCTACAGTCACATCATCCCTACAGTCACATCATCCCTACAGTCACATCATCCCTACAGTCACACATCATCCCTACAGTCACACACCATCCCTACAGTCACACACCATCCCTACAGTCACATCACCATCCCTACAGTCACACATCATCCCTACAGTCACACACCATCCCTACAGTCACACACCATCCCTACAGTCACACCATCCCTACAGTCACACACCATCCCTACAGTCACACATCATCCCTACAGTCACACACCATCCCTACAGTCACATCACCATCCCTACAGTCACACATCATCCCTACAGTCACACACCATCCCTACAGTCACATCATCCCTACAGTCACACACCATCCCTACAGTCACACACCATCCCTACAGTCACACCATCCCTACAGTCACACACCATCCCTACAGTCACACCCCATCCCTACAGTCACACACCATCCCTACAGTCACACACCATCCCTACAGTCACATCACCATCCCTACAGTCACACATCATCCCTACAGTCACACACCATCCCTACAGTCACATCATCCCTACAGTCACACATCATCCCTACAGTCACACCATCCCTACAGTCACATCACCATCCCTACAGTCACACACCATCCCTACAGTCACACATCATCCCTACAGTCACACACCATCCCTACAGTCACACACCATCCCTACAGTCACACACCATCCCTACAGTCACACATCATCCCTACAGTCACACACCATCCCTACAGTCACATCATCCCTACAGTCACACACCATCCCTACAGTCACATCATCCCTACAGTCACACACCCATCCCTACAGTCACATCATCCCTACAGTCACACACCATCCCTACAGTCACACCTCATCCCTACAGTCACATCATCCCTACAGTCACATCATCCCTACAGTCACACACCATCCCTACAATCACACATCATCCCTACAGTCACATCATCCCTACAGTCACACACCATCCCTACAGTCACACACATCATCCCTACAGTCACACACCATCCCTACAGTCACACACATCATCCCTACAGTCACACACCATCCCTACAGTCACACACCATCCCTACAGTCACACACCATCCCTACAGTCACACATCATCCCTACAGTCACACATCATCCCTACAGTCACACTCATCCCTACAGTCACACATCATCCCTACAGTCACACATCATCCCTACAGTCACATCATCCCTACAGTCACACACCATCCCTACAGTCACACCATCCCTACAGTCACATCATCCCTACAGTCACATCATCCCTACAGTCACAAACCATCCCTACAGTCACATCATCCCTACAGTCACACATCATCCCTACAGTCACACACCATCCCTACAGTCACATCATCCCTACAGTCACACATCATCCCTACCGTCACACATCATCCCTACAGTCACACATCATCCCTACAGTCACACATCATCCCTACAGTCACACATCATCCCTACAGTCACACATCATCCCTACAGTCACACATCATCCCTACAGTCACATCATCCCTACAGTCACATCATCATCCCTACAGTCACACCTCATCCCTACAGTCACATCATCCCTACAGTCACATCATCATCCCTACAGTCACATCATCATCCCTACAGTCACACACCATCCCTACAGTCACACACCATCCCTACAGTCACATCATCATCCCTACAGTCACACATCATCCCTACAGTCACATCATCCCTACAGTCACATCATCATCCCTACAGTCACACACCATCCCTACAGTCACACACCATCCCTACAGTCACACATCATCCCTACAGTCACATCATCCCTACAGTCACACATCATCCCTACAGTCACATCATCCCTACAGTCACACATCATCCCTACAGTCACATCATCCCTACAGTCACACATCATCCCTACAGTCACATCATCCCTACAGTCACACCTCATCCCTACAGTCACATCATCCCTACAGTCACATCATCCCTACAGTCACACATCATCCCTACAGTCACATCCATCCCTACAGTCACACATCATCCCTACAGTCACACATCATCCCTACAGTCACACATCATCCCTACAGTCACACATCATCCCTACAGTCACACCCCATCCCTACAGTCACACCCCATCCCTACAGTCACACATCATCCCTACAGTCACACCATCCCTACAGTCACACCATCCCTACAGTCACATCATCCCTACAGTCACACATCATCCCTACAGTCACATCATCCCTACAGTCACACATCATCCCTACAGTCACACATCATCCCTACAGTCACACACCATCCCTACAGTCACACATCATCCCTACAGTCACACATCATCCCTACAGTCACACACCATCCCTACAGTCACACCCCATCCCTACAGTCACACATCATCCCTACAGTCACATCATCTCTACAGTCACACATCATCCCTACAGTCACACCCCATCCCTACAGTCACACATCATCCCTACAGTCACACATCATCCCTACAGTCACACATCATCCCTACAGTCACATCATCCCTACA